>VOMN01080241.1:0-29977 GCA_014899125.1 Orchestia grillus
CACTTTTTCTCGAACGTTACGAATACTTATTTGACCAGCTGTAACTTGTCGTTCTTCGAGGTCCCACAAATTTTCTATTTGGTTCATGCCTGGGGGCTTAGCTAGCCAATCTAAATGCCTTACATATCCTGAATAACTGTCATGTCAATTGAAGACAGTTTAGCCCGATGCCCCTGGCAGTTGTCATCCTCGAAAGGAAGTCGGAAAAACACTGTAATTCGAAAAAATGTGACAATTTTTTTTGTCCGGAGAGCTTATACGTGTACAGCCGAACTGAACATTTCCAAAAGGGACAGCTATAAGACGAATTGCTAATTTTTCGATTTTATTTTCAACTATCATTGCTAACTCTAACGTGTTCATAGGCTTTGAATTCGTAGTATCGATTAAAAATATTTTTTTAGGATATTTTGAGTCCGTTTAACTTGCGCATAAACGAGAAAAGTTGCTAGCATAAACCAGAGCTTCATTGACTCTAAAATAGCTACAATGGTGAAACATTTCACAATAGATCAACATACCTCGAAACATAACAGTTCCATGTAATTCAAAGTCTACTGAACTCCAACGAAATTAAGGGCGGACTTACAAGAGAGATTTCTTATTAAGTTGTAAATTTGTCTCCAAACATAAATAAATAATTAATGTGAAACATACTCCGTGGGATTCTTTCGCATCAGAGAAAATCTCGTTATGCCAACTCGACTAATCAATTATTTATCGACAGAGTTATTCCAGTCCTAGAATAAATCGTCTTTAATTAACGAGAACAGCCTGCCAGCTCTGAGTACATTAAGCACGATACCTAAAAACGAGAAATGACGAGCATTTCTTTCAAGACTGAAACGATGAAATTGCCACGCCTTTAGAATGGCATTCTTACACGCTGACATAAATTGAAGAATGATTGCTTCCAATAAAGTTCAATAGCGCTGTATCACCACGCATAAAAGAACGACTTTTCAGTACAGTGTAATTGCCCAGTATCGTCGAGCATGTTAAACATCTGGTTTCCATAAAAGTTTAATTGTGCACTATAGCTACGAATAAGTCAATGATAATTTCCAGCCGAGTTTGATTGCGCAGTACCGCCGAAAATGTCAGAATGAATGACTTTAGCACTGTTTAAATGCACAGTATCACTAAACATATTAATCAATTGTCGTCTCTAAGGCAGATTGCTAGCGTAGCATGTCTGAGGGCGTGGCTTGCGCTGGAGCCTCGCTATTTTAAACGCCCACGCTACAGCGTCAACCAGACTGCCTAAAATTTTGAAGTTGCAACCGAGGGTAAACTTCATGATTACGTTTATGCTCCGAACACGGTTGGAGTTGTGGTGCAGTGTGGCCTCAGGTATCACTAAGAAGGCAAGACAGAGCAACTAATGTTGC
The DNA here is from genome assembly GCA_014899125.1 of Orchestia grillus. Taxonomy (NCBI): domain Eukaryota; kingdom Metazoa; phylum Arthropoda; class Malacostraca; order Amphipoda; family Talitridae; genus Orchestia; species Orchestia grillus. Next base: position 1,392 of record VOMN01080241.1, read on the forward strand.
TCCTACGTGACCCGCACACGACAAGGTCATATCAGGATTATTGAAGGCGTTAACCCCCTTATGCGGCATCCATGCAGATGCAGAAGGGTTCCTCCAGTGAAAGAGGGTTGAGACGCTATATTTAACGAAGAGAAAGCCCGCACGACACCGCTTACGAGACCAAAAACGGTGACACTGCGAGGGAAAACCCGCGGCTGGGCGCGAGTTTGCCATGTGCAACCACCTCACTCCCACGTTCTGTCACCACAGCCCCACGTGCTGTGATCACGTGTTGTCACCACAGCCACACGTGCTGTCTCATCTCAACTGATAACTACATATACTTCAGTTCGAAAGCAATGGAATAGAAATGAAAGTCATCAATTCATACTGTAAGTAGTGCAAACTCTTATCACAATTCAATATAAAAGACATGGTACACATAAAATATACATAGAGTAAAGATCAAAGTAATGGTGTCAACGAAAAACTTCAAGGACACACCCAAGCATAGTTTTTGACATCCCATATCAAGAGGAAACTAACCTTGCATCACTCCAGTATGAGCATGAAGCCCAAACGAGTTACGATGCGAGTTCTGTGAAGGCATCTCGCAAGTTCAATTCAGCCGAGATAAATTTGGCTCCCAGAACACGGTGACAGAACCTACCCTGCACTAGAACATCCCTAGTAATATCGTATTCTGGCCTGGTGAAGTAGCTAAATTCGAACTTCATCGACACATGCGCAGCTAAGAGCCGAAATGCAGTTATATTCGTTGCTGGACCACTCGTGATCCGTTATGTTACTTTTAAAGTTCCGGTCGAGCCTCTCGTAAATCTTCTTCATTTCCTAACATATATCCAAAGCCAAAGAATCTATTCATTCACTTTAGTACCAATGAACCCCAACCATGATAAGATAGGAGATCTCTTATCTAATTACTGAGAGATAAGTTGTGAATTTCTGCCCTTATTACTGAAGAGTGAGCACAGCTTTAAGCAAGATGATTAGAGTTTTAGTATTGTAGGGATAACTAATAGATGCGCCCCGCCAAAAAGGGTGGGACAAATGATGTTAATTTTTTAAGATGCTCTCTTACTAACGAATCTGACATAAAATAATATTATTTGCAGTACTACTAATACGCACTGCCTATTCTGATAGTCTTTCTGATTATTAGAAATACGGATCCGGGAATTTTCTCCTATATAAATCCTAAAGAACGTGACAGAGAGACGGACGGACTATGTAAACAATACTGGGCTATTTTATTATATAGTGGGATGCCATAGCGTAGTTCCATTTTGAAAAAAAAAAAACAGGATTACAAACAATGTTCTACAAATACGAGATTTGCTATTAATTATAAAGCATAATTTCAGTGTACAAACGGGGTAATGAAAGGCTAAGAATACATGTGGAAAAAGTCGGGCTAATGACGCGCCTGAGTATTCATATACTGTATCTTCTACACCTTAACCCTACCGTAAGCATCGAAATAAATGATGATATTGTCTGATTTTTAGAAAGCTAACGATTTCAAGTGAACTCAGTAGTCAATGGCTGGACTAACTTCACTTCTTCTCGGAACTTCACTTCTTCTCGGAACTTCACTCAATTATGACAATTCAGAGAAATTCTTCTTGTGTCGATGAACCAGTCGCTACTGAAGGCAGGCGAGTGGCGGCAGCCTGCGGTCCCTTGCGCAACGCACAGCACTGGGCGGCGGTGAGAGAAGACTCGCCACTGGGGGCTGACGCACAATGTAGGGCAAAAAATACATACGTAGAAATTTTCTCCGGCGCCTTGTGACGACACGCCAGTCTGCCTTACAGACTCAAAATTGAACAACTTTTTCTGAATCCTGTGATCACAGCACGTGAAGGATAACTTTTTCAAGTGCTTTCAAAAATACCCATTAATAGACAGGAACTACAAACTAGAATAAATGATGACGTTTCTAATTTGAAATCTGAATGCTCGTATAGAAGGAGCAATTCAGTCGAGATGAATTGTAGGCCCAAAAACGGCGCAAATGCATAAAATTGACGACTTAGGGAACTACCATTTGGGAAAATTGAAGTGCAATGGCATTTTGAGTAAAAACAGTAATATGAATTTCTAAACTGGGGTCAGGAAACAAATGGAAAACAAATACTTTACCGAAAATTACATGAAATTATCCCAGATAAATATTCCCCAACGTAATGAAAAAGTATTCTCAACTTGGCAAACTAATGCTACATAACATAAAAAGGTAAGACAACCTAATTACTTTGCAGTATAAGATAAACTTATTTTTTTTTAAAGTGACCTACGAAGTTATGAAATTTGAAATAATGCAGAAACGCTGCATGAGCGAAGACGGGTCAAACAGTGACTGTCTCTGCACTTGCAATGCACAAGGGACGAACGACCAGCATGGAATATTTCAAAGCTTAATTTGTGTTTACGACTCTGAAACTATAAAATCACATTTGACCAACACGGTTAAATATGAAAACTTACGTTAGGATCAATAAATATTTTATACACAATCATAATCCGAACCCAAATAATGCCTATTGATATCACTGTTTCGTCTTTAATGTATCACACCATCTTGGGCTTTCAATGTTCATTGTAGTATTTTGATTTATTTTATTCACTTTCCAGTAAATGTAAGGATTCGAAATCTGAAAAGTCCACGTACAGCATACCATGGCTCAAAAGACGTGTTATTTACTACAAAATATCCACAAAAGCAATTCTGTATACGAACCAAAGTTAAATGATCAGTTCTAAGACAAGTCCTACCGTACGTCTTTTATTATACACATCTCAATTAACCAAACCTAACCGATTCGTTGGATGCAAATTTACGCGCAATGTGCGGTAAAATTAGTGCACCATGAAGAATTTGTCCCGATTAGTCAGGTTTTCATGCTGAAGTATGGTATTATTGAGTAAAACGGGGTTAGTTAGTAGAGCTTTAAAGTACTGAAAAAAAGGAGACTCTAATACGCCTCAAAACATGAAGATATGTTTATACTGTATCAGTAACACATGAATATACGTTTATACTTTCTCGCTGTTTGCAACAATGCTTGGAGGGAAGACACCTTGTGACCTCAATCAGCGACATAAATACTAAAAATACAATAATTATTGGTATAGTCGAGTGTAACTCCAAAACGAGATAACAGAATTCATTACTTCTCAAAAAAATTGTTGACCGATCAAACGCTCTCAATTTTTTTTAACAATCCACCACACAAAGAGAAATAAGTTAATACTTCCAGATAGTTGAAGGTCTGCAGACTGCTATCAAGAAATAACCCACCGTCTCAGAAAAAGAATTAATTTCATCCGACACAAAAATTAAAACCAAGGATAATATCCGGATAACGCTCCCGGTGACGCTAGCAGATCTGGGTGAGACAGAAGATTTGCGCTCATATTAGATTAAGTAATTCTTCAGCGACTCTAAGGGAAACTGAACAGACTTCCTCATTTCTTGAAGCTCTAACTAACCTCGAGTTCATCATTTTATGCTTTGGGTCGTGAAAGGTCAAGCGAGTCGAGTGACGGAACATTTAGCTAAAGCCGCCCAACACTTTTTTGGTGGGAAATCCTCCCGCGAAGTTGGCATCAAATTTAAGAAACTACGTTTATCAACAATGTCTAAACTTTCAGGTCCGTTATTAGACAAACTAAAGTTCAGAGTATCAGTCTTAAGTTTAAATTATTTATGATTTTCGAACAAAAGTGCCACTATCCGATTTCAGTGAACTACAGCATTTAGAATTTGGATTGATTAATTGATTGATAGCGCTCGTAAAAATTAGAACTAACAATACTTGCAAGCTGAGAACTTTTTCGTTGACTTATACTAGAGGCATACGCTAAGTCATACTCGTGCACATAGAGAAGTATAGGAAATTATTATTCGGCAATCAGACTCAAAAATTATTTTGATACCGATGAAAAAATTAAGACTACCCGAAAGAAATGGTTTATTCAGAAGAGAAAGTTGAGAATAAATGCACTGCCATTTTAGCCTTAGATTAGAGCGACAATCGTTTCGGAGATTAACAGAAACAGTTCAATTCAACAGTTCAACAGTTCAACAGCTTATGTATTACGATAGCGCAGTTATACCTCAAGCTTGTTACGCGTAACTGTGGTTGAATCTTTCAGCTGATCCAAACAAGGGTTTCAAGGGACCAGGGATTCAAAGAAGAACTGCTCGCTCACTTAGATCGTGAGTTTGACTAGGTGCTAGGTAAAAAATTATAATATTGCGTAATAATACACCTCGGCATATTACCTGCTTGGGTCATTTTTTACTTCTACCTTCCACATTTAGCCGCACCTCATTTCCACAGCACCCCTCGCACTACATCCATCTATCTAACCATTCAAACAGCAATTTATAGCTAACATACTATCCTCTCACTTTTAGCATATACTTTTTTCATAGGATAGCACTTTATTCATTCTCTTCATACTTTCAAACTGTTTCAGACTCTTCATTTAAATGTAGGGGCAAAACTTTGGCACGACACCCTGTAGGTTTTTATGCATTTAGCTATAAACAGTAATTAGACATTATTAAAGCGTTGTGTATTTTGCGCCAATAATATTGCAAGCTAGCCCACACAGGGCGCCAAAAAACTTTCCATTCTATTCCGGTCAGTATGGACGTGCGCATTAGCTCCATAATTCAGTTTGGCTGAGGTCGGCGAATTTAGGGGCAGCTAATTAGCAAGGACCGCGTGGTCGTGACCTTGGCGAGCACCGCCGCCGCTGCCGGTTGCCTTTCACTGCGCCCGCCGCCGGCACCGGCCGTTGATGCGAGAGCGCGCCTCCATGCAGCACTTCCAGGTCAGCCTGCGCGGCCCACTCAAGGATACGGCCTCGTGTCAATCAAACTAATCATAGATATTGGGATTAAACTAATGTTACTTCAGAGAAAATGTGCGGTCCTAATAATTGAAAAGGCAGTAGAGGGACTCAATCATAAATGGAATAGCAGCACTGATAATAAGCGCTACTGATAACAATGATATAAACTATAGTTATAAATGATGGCACAGATGATAGTCGTATTTCGAGCAAATGAAATAATGGTAACATTTTAAATGAGTCTAACGCTTACGCTTGAAAACGGTAGTACAGGGTGGCACATAAGTAACGCATCCATTTAAAAAATTAATAAAGAAAAAAGTATGAAAGGTAAAGAGATTTGAATAATTGCAAACGATAGAGGAACTCTTAAAGTTTATTTACATGTCGCATCGGTGCTTTTTTCTTTATTATTTTTTTAAAAGGGTGCGTTACTTATGCGCCACCCTGTTCATGCTTGATTACATGTTTTTTATAAACGTCAAAAACCAAATAATAGATTTGTACCTCTGTATACCAAAGTTTTATGGATGAAGGTTGTTCTCTGAATGCCAGGCGTGCTCGTCATTATCACCGCAACACAGAGGCAACAAGAAGAGTCGCTGCCCTGAGAAGTGACGTACCACGGGCGTGCTCACGAACAAACAAGCGCTTTGACATGAACTTGGAAATATCAGTTGCGACGCAGTAACGATTATACGAGTATCTATGATATTGACACGCCATACGTTAGGAGAAGGAAATTATTTTTTCACCAAAATATCGACCGCTTCATAATGAGATAAGTAGTAATAGTGATATATTTTGCAACGTTTCAGTGACTCCATCTATGTCACACCGATGAAGAAGGGACTAGTTAGTATGGACTGTAGAAAACGGGGAATCTGTGCACAATGTGTGTTCTTATACAGAATCTCCTCCGCATAAAAATAGCAAGTTAATAATGAAGAAGAAAAGACAAAGAAGAAACAGCGAAGAAGGTGTGAAAATTGAAGGAAATAAAGGGGGCATGAAAAAATAAATCCCAAAGGTTTATCTATAGCTGAAGTAACCTAACAGTGCCTCTGAGGTCGCCAGTCCCCATAGCATACGATAAACAAACTTTTAACCAACTTAACTCTTTTGCCTATCCTCTGCCTCTTTAGAGGCACTGAGAAATAAAAAACAAGCGTGTGTACTTTAAAACGTACTCTGTACACAAATAAAAGTCAATTATTGAGCTCTGTTCACTTCAGGAATTTGATACTAAGTACCGTAAAAGTTGGAAGGTCATGCACAGCACAAGCAGGAAAGTTTTAGTACGCAACGCAATCCATATCAAGTAGTTCAATCAGGCAATAAAACCAATATGTCATCGGTGAGAGTTAGTTGATTTTCGTCTTTGCGCCGAACCTATACTCGATCAATTTTTTCATCTACATAAGTGCAGATATCAAATTTGAGCTCCTCATGAATTACAATTCAATTCAAGATTTAGGGTCCTTAGGAGACAACAAAAACTCTAGTATCACTAACTCACATTCGTTCAGTGTAGCGCTCATCAACTGTGGCTTTGTATGTATGACATATGCGGCACGACCTTGATAATTAAATTCGAGTGGTGACTCACTATTCCCCCTGATAGTGAGTTTTCAACTAGCTGGAACCCTCAGCTGGCAATGCATCACAGGTAGTGTTGTCCCACTTTAACGGCACCTTGACCGTCATGCGTCTAAACCAATTACACGCTTCTCCCATTTTACCTCAGTTGAAAAATGTAACTTACATTTACGCCGCTATAATTTAGGCTGCGCGAAAAAAAAATTAATAGCATACAGTAAAGAAATTTTTGCTTGAGTCAGTGAAAATTGAACACAATTATTGCGGTCGTCACCAGTGTGGTTAGCTCCATTAGGGTGATCATGAAATCGCTTGACTCGTGTATTTCGTTGATGTAATAACAACCTCTGCGGCGTGATTGTCTAGTAATATATCATAAATTTGAGTTGAATAAAAATTATTGTAATTCTAAGAAACTAACGAAAATAAATTAGCGTTAAACGTAAGTTGCCTGCTAGCATCCGAATTTATAAACTAGGGAACATCATAATCTTCATTTTTTTTCCCATGTCAAAACTATGCGATATCACCTACTGAACAGATTAGAGTCACTGCAACCTGAAAGCCAGAATGCAATTGCGATGAACATTCGGAGTGAAAGGTAAGAAAAAACGAAGAAAGTAAGAGGGTTCTTATGTGAATCTTCTTTGCGTTAATTTTCTCGATTCTTTTCTTCGTCAATCTAAATGGAAACGAACGATGTTTTTGGAAAGCCAGGGAAACTCTAACACCGCAACAAAGACAAGCATTTAGCAATGATTTATAAATGACCTCAGTGCAGTCAAAGTAATTCGTACTAATACATATTTTTACTATCAATTATTAACGTCAAGTTAAAAGTAGGCAAGCGAACAATATTAATAAATATAAGGATTCGAATTAACCAAATGGCAATATATTTAAAAACATTTAGCATAAAGTAATACAAATGCAGTAGATTCCTAATCGTTAAAAAGTAATTAAGTTCCAATGGAGTACAAGAAAGTAATAATCACGCTCACAGAATTAGCGAAATTGGAGAGCGTAGTAGATAATTGCATCACGCTGAACGTCGACTACATTGTTCGCATCTGTATACTTGCCACAGGTGTTTTTTGAGAAATTTTAGAAGTGGGTGGTTTGTACAGACGCTGCGACAGGCAAGACAGCCTGTGCCAAATGGCATAACCTAAAACCGGCGAGGGAGATATATTCCGTTAAGAGCGTTTCACGAGTAAATACTATGCATTTACACATTTATTTCATGTGTATTCTTTTGGCTAGAGAAAAAGACACGCATTCCAGGAGGAAGAAAACGCATTGTGCAAATATAAATTGAACTCTAGCTTGAGACTTCAGTGCACGGAAAATGAGAAGCAGCCTTGAATTGCTTCTCCAGATTTAAAGCAATAAAATTGCGTTTTTAACGATTTGGTTGCAGGTGAAAGGCTTTAAAAAAATTCAAGATTTCAGAGGTATTCAGAAGGCAGTAGCACTGCAGATGCGTAGAATGAACTATTGGTTGCTTCAATCAAGTTGCAGCAATGCTTTAAAAGTATGGCACCGCAAACTTTGAAAACTAAGAAACATAAACAACAAGTATGAAAGAGAAGAAAATGCCGTTAAATAAAAAAATTAGAAGCATAGTAATGCAAGTAGTCTATGCAGAATCATCATTGAAAAATATAACGAAAACACAGAAACTTAGAAGTAAAAATTTTGTTAAATATCCTCGGTGAGAGTAGCTTCAGATATCGTCACATCTGCAAATCAGGACTGGACGTCCTGATTTGCAGATGAGAACTCTGGAAGAATTGGGAAGGACGAGGTAGAGAAATATCACCCACCTGCTATGTCAATTGTCGTGACCAATGCCTAGTGAATGAACACTTTCATTTCTGTTGAGATGTTTAAGAATCTAGGCAACGAAGAAAATGAGTAAAAATTGTTTGAGAGTATTAATTCAGAATAGAAATTTCATTTGCATTTCCTCACTGCCAGGTGAGCTTAAAGATTGAGATCTCGAATTGGACTCGTACTGTCCAATTCAATAGGTCACAAGCCGTAAAATTTTAAGGAGTTCGGCACTGTTATTCCATCCCACTATTTGTACATTGAAAATAAATTAAATATGTTGAGGAAAACTATATTTCGCGAGCAATTCAGAACGAGAAATGACATACTGAGCTAATTCAATCTACCATAGTCAGCCCTGCCCTCTCGGAATATGGCAAGTAAAATTAAGATTAGGGTTAATATAAAATTTTACAGCTTAAATTCGAATTAATTCTGAAGTACAGACAAAATTGGCACAGATTTTATGCTTTTGAATTTCGAAGGACCATGTTTCCATTGAATTAAATAACCTGTTTAACGAATACTTGTTTTAATAAATCTTTTACATTAAGGAGTACATAGTTTAACGTAAATAAAAATTCACAAGCACGTATGTGTACTACTTATTTAGAAAACTGTTGAAGCTATTCTTTCATGCACAATCAGTGACGAGAAATACATCAATTATTATAGCGCTTCGCCTTCAGTCCGACATTAGACCCATTGCGTCCACGAATTGATCAAGATAACCTTAATAATTTCAGAGATATATAGAGGGCTGAAAGTACGTGATAAAGACACACTTGCGGTAAGTAAATGGTATCAGCGATGCCTTTATAGACCCAATTAGTGAAAAGGTAGGCACTTTAACGACACACTGCCGCGCATGATCTGCGGGTAACCAACGACAAGGACGACGGGTGAAGCCGCACCTGGCTTCGCTCAGAATTTACAGTTCGTAATATATTTGTTTAGTTATTTATTCCAGTTATTTCGTAAATACTGTCGATAGCCGTTATATTCATTTCACAAGTTCAATTTCATTCAGAGAGCGAAGAAGGAAATGTGCTTTACATAATGCTCGTTAATCGTGAGGAAGAGGCCGTCCAACCTTTGTAAGTTTTGCTTAGTTTTCATCAGTAATAAGAAACAATTGAATCATAGATATTCATTTAATTATGTACAGGTTATTTCTTGCTTTAACAATTTTATTTAGTGCCTTAAATCCAGCATTCAATTTAGTCAATAAATTAATTTAGTTCAGCAAAATTGTCATCGAAATAAAATATTTACGTTTCCGCACTGCTTAATTTCAATGTTATCGTAGATTCAGTTACGATATTAGTGCATTGAGAATCCTCACTAAATTCACGACACCTCACGAAATCTCTACTTGTGACCAACTAACTTCACCGCACAGCCGATCGACACAACACAGCAAACCATCAGTACACCCAACGCATGAAAACAAGCGGTAAAGCTGCACCCTCAGAAGCACTACGACACCAAAACCTGCCTAGGTTGGGTCATCAGCAAGATTAGTCCAGTGGCGAGATATTGCGCAGAGCGTTGGCTAATGGTCACTCCTGCACGCTGGTCACACGGAGGTTCCTCCTAAGCGAGCGGTTGCGAAGAGAAGCGCGTCCTTTCTAAAACTAGGCGCAAGGTCCTTCTGCAAGCTTAACAAAACATAGTGACACCTTCCATGACACCTTCCAAAGATCCTCAAGCTACAGTAAATATTTATAAGTTGAGACTCATCCTACTAAAAATTGCTTCGTCCTTGTGAATTTTTAACCTTTTAAATATTCGAACCCAGCTCATTCGATGACCCAGTTGTATGAAATATGATAGATAAGTTCTAGTACGCCATTTATCTCTAGTGCTGGACTTAGGATTGATATAAATAGCCTGTATTTCTGGATGCCGACCATTTCCTACAATTTATTCCTTATTTTTCTAGTTTTTCACAGTATGCACCTCTTTTCAGTTACCAATTATACAACAGAACCATATGTTCTTCTGATTTTCCGTTAAATTCGAATTTGACGCAAAAGGAGCCTAACCTAAATTTTAACAATCCAACCTGAAAAAAATATGTTCGCATGAATTTTAATAAATAATTAATTATTACTAGTACATATATATGTATTTATGTACTGTACCGAGCCGGACCACGTGCAGAACTGTCTCGTCCTATAAGTTGATCACTTCTTGGTATGTACGATCGTTTTTTTAACTCAACAAGTATTAAGGCAGATGTAAACATCAAATGATCCTAACCTAGTTTGCAATTTCTTCGATTAGCTTTTAAATTTTGTACATCATTCTTTTCTTTAATATTGCGCACCTTAATTGCAACCTTGCCGTTTCACCCACCAACCACAAACTCACTAAAAAATTTACAACTGCTTATCGCGATTTCAATTCCACCATTTTGTTCTCTCGGAAATTCAAGGCATTTTCAAGTTCTACTTAGCTTCACTTTTGGAGAGATATTTTACTCCTTTGTATTCAAGATCTTTTCTCTCACGGAGGAAGCAAGAACTGCCAACAAAAAGGTTACAATGCTAATTCTCTAGAGGGTAAACCTTTTCGACTCCCGCCCAACTCGAATCGAGAAGTGGTATAGTTCAACAGTGTACTTCATTTCCGTGTGCACTCCCTGGTACCTTCCGTGTTTAGACGTATTTCTTATCTCAACCCAAAAAATCAACCACGACCTAACCTCAACCTCACCATAGCATAGCACTGTAAGTACTAATGCACAGTTACACAAATTCTGTCGTTGTACAGAAATTCTATATTATACCTAAAACTACGTATACTCAGCGCACTCAGCGCATTCAAACTAACTTTTCTAAGCCTAACGGCAATCACAGAGTGCTCTTTCATTTCAACTCGATAAAAGAGAACTATTTCGTTATTAGAAATTACATTGGTCCATGGTAAAATTTAGTCAAGAGCACAAGAACACCTTGTACGGAACAGTAGGAGACCGCCAAGCGCCCTGCACCTCAAGCACGAAGGTGTGCTGAAGCGCAGGCAGAGCGAAAGCTGAGAGCAGTGCTCAAACTTTCGGAGAAATTTCTTAGTCGCAATTCGATCGTTGCAAGTACGCTATCAATCTCAACGAAACGAGTGTGTTTAGCTAAGGTAATTGTGCTCATATTGCATTCGACCGTGAAATTTTACGACATTTTTTCGATGGAATAAATTTCACATCATAATAGAGTAACATTCACTAGGTAATATCAGTGAATAATTCTTACATACATAAATTTCTTATTAACTCCCATCAAACTATTTTTTCTACATACCATTCACTTCGATAATGATGCACTTTTACATTCATACCAATAATATTTTATCAAAAAATCATCACACTATTAATTTGATAACTCACTCATGAAAGATGTACATTAAAGTTCGTAGCAGACATAAACCAAATTAATTCTACGTTGAATACTGAAATTGTCATCGTATTGATAGCCATGAATATTACAAATCCGAATTCTTCAATGTAGTAGAAGGAACCTATATGCGCAACCGAAAAATTCAGCATCTATCCAGTTATTATATTCAAGTTCATCATGGGAATTATCTTTATCTTCATTAGCAGCTGAACGAGGATTTGAAAAGTTCCTCGTGGTTTTTATTATTTACTCGTCCGCAGCTGCTGCCAGCAGCTCAGCAAGCAAGATCCAGCAGAAAAGATGCAATTAACACAGATTTGAAAACCTTATTTGAAAATTGACAAACACTTCAGTCCTCGTTAAGTAGAGCAACCGTGCTATAACCATTTCACATCTAAGAAATATAAAGACATTTTCGAAAGATAAAAGAGTATTCAAAAGAACGAAACCAGACCAACATGCTTACGTGTGACCTTCATTCTGAAACCATAAATCGCACGAAATGAAACTGTGCGACAGCTCCTACGTCCATTGTAAAATCCCTCGCATGAATAATCGTCCTCGCACGTGACAGACACTGGAAATGCAATCAGTCTTTCAATGCAAAGTAAGACTTGAAGGCGACTACACCAGAGACAACGGTTATGCATACGCATTTGCCACCAAACAAATAACGGTCACCTAACGAGAAACTGAAGCCAAGCTGTAGGACCACAGCAGCGCTAAGCTCATGAGCCGAGTTCTGGACACGCGCGAAAGTGAAACCGAAGAGAGTGACAGTCCAATACTAGCAGCTGCTTGTCTAGTTGTCACCTACTCAGTCCGTTGCAAAATTTTACAGCTGAATGAGACAAGCGTACGTGTGAAATTCAATTGTGTGTCCATCCACGATGCGGATACAAAATCAACGGTGAAAAATTGGCAATAACAATTGAATTCTTCACGTTGATCTAACAAAAGCTCTACACGCAGAAAAATTATTTTGTAAGAATGCTTCGAAGCCTCAAAGAATTAGTATATTTGTACTAAAAACACATTCAAGAATGAATTATTTCGGAAAAACGTTCATTGCGTAAATTACACCTACTAATTAACATCCAAATTTTTCGAAAACACCACTTTTCAATGTCAAGAACATACAAGAAAAATTCGCCGGGTCGAAAAGAGGACCTGCTACCTAGAGACAACAAAACCTCGCGACGAATAATTTTGCTAGCTATTGAGAAAATTTGGTGTCACTCATCACTGTCGTCTCGTCTGAATCATATTTTAAGAATAAAGAACGAATTGTACTTCAAGTGTGAAATAGGCAAATAAAATGTACGAATTCAAAATTATGAACAAAGTTATCAATGAACTAACCAGTTCGTACCTCACCCGCAAAACGCGTGATGTTTGTGCAGCTGTTGCCTAGTATATCGAACCAATATATGGGACCTTACGAATGAGAGAGCGGTTTGGCAAGAGCTACATAAAATAAAGCATTACAAAACTAATGCACGAGCACGTGTGAGGGGTCAGGAAATAGTTCTGCAGCCATGCATGGGTCCGCCCGCAAAAATAGCGCGTATATCGGGTTGCGCAGGACGCACGCGTTGCCACTCCTCATGACGCACGTACGAGTAAAAAAAACGCATTTCGCAAAGTTTACAGCGTCAAGCTCAAGTACAACGGTCCGCGAAGCAATCTGAATGGTTCCCTTCTATTTGAGTTTTCTTGTGCGTTTTCTTACGAATGTACTAATGCGAAGCTGTTGTCGAACTTCTTTCTTAGCGTACGCTTGAGTGTAAACAAAGTGTGACCACGGGATTCTCTAGAGTAAGTAGAACACGCGCATTTATCGACTGGCACACAGAATTATAGAAAAAACTCCGATATCAGCTCAAAAAACTTCAAAAGTTAAATTATTTAACACACTATTTCATACTATTCCCGACGCATGCAATCTCGTACTAATTTCACGTCGCTCCTTACGAACGCACATCGTCATCTGAATTCAACTTAAGCAAGAGTTGCGGAGGCCAACCAACAGCCATCACTTAAGATAACTCATGAAACGTGAGCCACGAATTTAGAGTAGCAGCCTTGATGCGGGCCTCGCAGAGTTCAGAAAACCTTCACTGAGTTGAAATTTAAAACCTTTAACAATAGTTAAAGTGTGATACGGTGTTTGCACATCGCTTCAGTACAACCATATGCTCGGATGTATTTTCCTAGGTATCAGCATTTCAAGTAGGTTGGGCACAAATTTTAAATTATGGTATTTAATGCTCCACGTGTCATGGTCGATGATGGAATACTCGGAACCGCTTAGCTGGACAAAATGGTTTCACATCATCAAAGTGAAAGGTTGAACGTCGTCTACAGTCAGAAATAAAAAGTATCGATATTTTCAAGTACTCATTACTCAGTCAGTATTTTTCTTAGAGAGCTCGGCGTGATTGTATCTTAAATAATAGTTTGTCTTATAGCAAACAAAAACATTTTTGCCAATTGTGCAAGCTATTAGTTAAAAGCGTCAGCACCAAGTATATTTTCTACATTACAATGAGTATTAAAATAGGATGAAAATAAATATTAGGAATTTTAAATAAAATATCCGATAATATTAATGAAATAAGTTTTCATTTCAGCCCATGTTCATGTTTCTATTCCAACCAATTTTCATCGTTGTTTTCAAGTCTGTTTGGCATCGGACTCTCATTTCTCGCATTGATTTTCGAGTTACTTCTGAGTTGCTTCTAGGTACGTTTACATTCCTGGTGATACAGTCATGTAAATCTTGCAAGTCCATTAGAGGTCTTTCATAAAATTTATTTTTCAAATTACCCCAAAGAAAAAATCGCATGGAGTTAGATAGGGATTGCGCGGTGGCAATTTCTCCCTATGCTCGACTCCAATGACACCCTCTCATAATACTTCTTAAACGGTTTCGTACGCCAATAGTTCTGTTACATGGAGCCCTGTCTTGCATCTGCACACTCTCTTGAACGAAAGATTCAACAACGATGTACAATGAAATTAAATTTTTTTATAATTTGAATTAGCCAATATGAGTTATCTTGCACAATGGACAAAAAATACACACTTTTTGAAAACCTGTAAATAAATTATTACCGAGAATTAAAAACCTTTTCAACTGATATAAGTAAGCAAGTTAATGTTTAAAATGTGACCAATCCGAGGTCTCTACGATCAATACTTAATGAGTAATAAGTGTTTAAAAATCTGGACACTTTTTGTGGCTCACTCTGTATAACAATTTGAATTACAAGTAATATTAATACCTCGGAAACAAAAAAAAACTCTAAATCAGAACCGTGCTTTTCACAGAATGCACACAGATTCTCTAAAAATTGATAAATTGACTAGAGGGCAATCAAGACGCAAGCTAGGAAACAAAGAAGAGCCCGCTCTGGCGCCGCTGCGTTACCACAGGAAATAATTCAGACAGCAGGCATGAAGGATGTTTTGCAATCCCTGAGCACACGATGAGGCGTCCGACTAGAAACCAAGCCATATACTTTCCTGAGACACACATGAGAGTGACAGGTAAAAATTGAAGAAATTGGGCTAACTTTGACCTTCTTCTAGGATGACCATCTCATAATGAACCTCCTGGCCTCACCATAAGATCCACGTACAAAAAATTAGTCACCAGAGGAGGAGGAGGAAGATCTGACATATTCAGGGGCTGTTTCACCAACACAGAAGTAGGTCCTTTAGTTGAGATATTCATCAAAGTGAATTAGCACCTCTACATTAAGCTGCTAGATAACCAATTTTTTGCCATTTTCACAATATCTGAATGAAGAAAGGCCTGTTGTTTTGTCTATCCTTCAGTGCAACAGTCGAGTGCTTCGGACTATAACTCATTAATTGGCATGACAGTCGTTCAGGTATTTAAATTGGCTAGCTAAGTCTCCAGATACGAACCCAATAGAAAATTTGTGACACCCCCTAGAACGGAAAGTTAGACGTCGAGAAGTTCGTTCATGTACTGTGGCGGCACTACGAGATCAGTTAACGCAAGAGTTTTTTTTAAATCGACCAGATTAGGTTAGGACACTTGTAGTCTCAATGCCGTGCAGAATTGCTGCCATTATTTGTGCTCGTAAAGGTTCTATACCATGTCAGTAGCATGTAACTTATTTTTTGTCCGGGGAGCTTATATTGAAGTCAACTCAATGAAAACTTTGTCATTGAGTCAACACTCAGGTAACAGTCAGCAGTCAACTGAAATAACACAAGACTCGTCCAAGCACATACCACCACGATGTGTTGAGCGCATGTGTCTGCTGCCACACTTAGATGTACAATACAATAGAAATTATTACAAATATAATTAAATCACAAGTTACGGAACTCGAATCTTTCTACTATCATTCTAGTAGCCGAAATGACTATGGTTAATGATAAACTTTAAAAAATGCACACTTTTGAGCTTTCCACTCTTCTATGTATTTTGGTGCAGCCAAGCGATCGGTTACAAATCATATCTCATTTCATCAGAGAGCAATGGAACTCATCTGATCCAGAAACGTTATTCGAAAGCTCGGCTGTGAAGTTCATACGTGCAGCCTATTTATTAAGATATTCCAACACTACCACGACCATTAAATAGCAGGTCCTAATGATTTAGATTAACAAGAATAATTGAAAATTTGTAATTTCCATCACCTGAGAATACGTTTGTAAAAAGTTCTGAACTCATAGCTAGTTCAAATTTTTCCGCATAGTTATAGTTAGGGAGACAGGATCGAAAACTTTTTGTAAATGAGCACAAACATCACTATGTATTTTAGACCCATACAACCCCAGGTCATAATTGACAATATTTTCTCTCTTTCGCGCGTATCAGTAAAACTTTATTATTCCTAGCAAGGCTGGGAACGTTGTAGCGTAACTATCAGTTTCCACATCGTAATGTCATCAGCCCAATGCAGTCACGGGCCACTGAGAATAGGCACCGACTGCACACGTGTGTGATTGCGTTATTGCATCATTATTGGATAGACGGGTCAAAACAATAGCTCAACCGGCAAACTATGATAAAACTAATTGTTGATTGATAAGAAACTGCTGACTCCTAAGGGTGCATGGGAGAGGCATTAGGGTTAATTAGGTCTGTCTATCATATGCTACTCTGATTTCCTATCCAATGTTGCGCACAAAGCAACACATTCGGTTCGGCAAGGTGTGTGTTGTGCCATCGTTCAATGCTAGGGCGGCCGGCAGCACTCGAACTCGACATGAACAATCCTCCTCTATAATGGGACCCAGACTCTTCAACTCCCTGCCCAAAGACCTAAAATTAAGAGTACAAGGGCTCACTAGACGTTTTCAAGAATAAACCAACTTGCTACAAACTGTCCGTGATAGGCCTCCCTTGCCCCACTATCATCAAACGGCAGAGGGAAATGGCCTCATTCAACAGCTCGCTGATATGAGAGTATAAAACAGGCGGCACCCCAGTGTGGCAAGGGTGTGAAGACCCAAGCGTCTCCAAAGTATGGGGAGAGGCGATTCCGAGCTGATAGGCTCACATAAGCTATCAATAGACCTCCGGGAATTCTACTTTTCGTGAAAACTTCAATTCCTTCAATTTTCACGCCTTCTTCACTATCTTTTAATAGTCGTTTTTCTTCTCCGTTTTTAACTTACTATTTCCACGCGCACCGGATCCTGTGCGGGAACATACCTTATGCATAGGTTCCTTGTTCTCTTCAGTCTATCTACTCTACATGGTCCCTTCTTTTTCGGTGTGACATACCCGAGTCACTGAAGCGCTGCCCTCTATTCCACCAATACTGCTCTACGTTTAAACAATGAATTGGTGGCGGTTTTTCAGTTCTCACTATGTACAAAGTCATCCCGCCATTTCAAAATACCTACTTCTGTGTAATCGAATTCTAGAAAACTCGAAAAATTTCTGGAAATATGATAAGAAACGTAGGAGATTGGGTTGTTCAGTTTGTGAGTGAGACAGCAATACGTGCCAAGAGGGTGACGTGCGGGCAACAGGAATGGCTTTCCCAGGCACGCGTGGCTTCGTCCCTCAACCTAGCACGGCTGGCGCTCCCTCTCACCCAATTTCGAGGTTTACTGCTCATGGCAAAAACGAGGGAAAAGCTGAGAGATACTTCCTCTGTTGAGACTGGTGGGAGCACAACAACATTCTAGTGCGCACTTTATTCAGCCAGATGTCCGAAGGCTGTTAGGCGTGCAACCTGCACCGCGCGGCGGAGCAGTTGAGACAGCATGCGTATTTTGCATCATGCAAAGGGTAAGTTGCACCTAACCTTGTCTGAGAGAACAGTTCAAGGTGAAATCAAGGAGAGATAATAGTTGCCTTCTACATATATGGGTGACTGGTAGTAGAGAACAATAAGTAACTGACAAAATAGAAGGAGTATTTCCCGTTTACTATCCAACAGCATTAAACTGACATACACTTTCTACCGTCCAGTTAGCAACCTCATTTGAACCAGTTACTCTCACTCTTATTACAAATGGAGTTACATTGTATGGAACTTCTCCTACGACATCGGAACTTTTCACTTTTATGAATTTAAACGCACAGATTTTACAAATAGTTTTACGCTTCTCTCGACAAAGAAAAGATTCCCCAATCGTCAGACTGCATATATCCATATAATGTAACTGTACGCTGTCCATTCGGTGGGCAAGCACACGCACGACTAAAATATGTGAGACTTCTTTCCTACTATAAACACGGCGATACCTTCTTGGCTGCAGACTGGTGAACCACGAAACTTCTTCGATGTGATCTTTTCGAGATTGTGCTTCTATAGATGTGCAGCTCTTAGAACTGGAATACCAGTTCCCATGCAAACTTATTTTAACTAAAAGCGCATAACAAACAAACTGAAGACGAGTATACCTTACAATAATTTCGTTATGGTTAATAATATTGCATGAAACCCCTACAATTGAGCAAAACGACCAAAGTGAAAGTTTAGTGAAGAAAAATGAACTTTGAAAGGATTTGTTTACGCTCAGGTAAACAAATTTCTAAAAAACAAATATGAACCATTACTTCATCGCAATCTTTTTTTCAAAAAGTTTTTTTGGTTTCCCCATTTTTTGGCTCCTAATCGGAAAAAACGAAACAAGAGTTAAGATAACCTCTACTAGTTTATATGTCTGATTTTTAATTTAATATGGTAGAAAAATAAATTTACAATAGATTCGATTTTTCAGTTTAAGGATCGTCTTAACCTCGGGATGCAAAGCTCTCTGGTGTATAAATTTAGTTGTGTATGTCGCACATCTTCATATACGCATAGGTTCTACCTATGTATAGATTACTCAAAGCCAGAGTAGTGGCACACGCCGGGCAATGTATCCGCTCGGGTAACGTTTTAACCAGGCTAACACCATCATCAGTCCGCTCTCATGCATTTCAATGTGATGTACCAGTGTCGCTGAAAGATTTTACAATTTTTGATTCAACCAACAACCGGCAGGACCTAAAAATTATAGAATCCATTTACATTAATACAACTAAACCCGAGTTAAATGATCATAATATATTGCCCATCCCAATACATTATCAACGTCCGATGCAAGTTTGTAATTTCTCTTTCAGTTTTGCTATATATGACGAATTTTCGTTTTTAATACGAATGTTTTGATTATAAATTTCTAAAAATTAAAAATTTCTAAAAATTAAAAATTTCTAAAAATTAAAAATTTCGAATGTTTTGAACACGATTTTTCATTGTTTTGCAGATTTACTGAAGAAGGGACTTGTCCCGAAAGGTGTAATTTTATACTAGTTGAGCTTTTAGGAATTTGATGTTTTTTTTTGTTAATATGCAACAAGTTATTACCCTGTTTTTTTGTGACACTTCTAGCTACAATAAGAAGAGTTTTTGAAAATAAATAGATATTTAGTTCGTATCTTCGTACGATCGTGAAAATTGTATTATTATAATTATTTTTGTTCATTATGAAGCCATTTAAGTTGAAACTAATTCTCTAGTATAAAGATTATACATATTAACATATACATAGAACACTGTTTCAACCGTTCAATTAACCCGCAAAAATTTGTCAGCACATTATAACCCTTCAGGTATACCACTTCCGGCCTCTATAACAATTGTTGAGTGAGCGACAGTTTGCATTATACACCTCCACTAAATACAGTCATTTTCAAAACTTATTTATCATTTTCTGTAAAAAGCTGTTTAACTGCGATGCTTTAATAACTGAGCTGGAATATTGGAACATAACACTGGAGCCACGAGTAAGCAGCCGTCGCGGTATCTGTTCACCCACCTCGTCCATCTCCATTTCTTCAACAGTTATTGTATGCATGAATGCCCTGAAATCATGTCAAAGTTTTAAATTTCAGCAACAAAGGCGAAGTTGACAGCCCCCAAAATTAGCTTAAAAACAAAATTCCTAATGATATCACAGTCAATGAAGGAATTACTGAGATCATTGAGACGGAGAAACAGTGGAGAGTTGAATGCATAACTTATAGTCTCTTCTGTTAAAAGATAACTCAGAAATTTTTTCCTAAACTTATACTGTCATTCTATAGTATGAAGCTACGCTGCAGTTCAGTTCACACCGTTGAATTTCGGCCATATTCCAATGCCTCTCCACCTAAAGGAGATGCGAGCTGAAGCACAAATACACCAGGTCTACTGCTGGAAGTGCAGTAAGGCAGCGAACTCAGAGTTCATTGACTGCTCGAACACATTTTCTTTGTACGAACTCAGCTTCTACTATTCAATGTAACTGTCCCATAGGAAAATAAAATAATATACACAACTCCAATAATCAAAATAATCAGAAATAAGTGGTCCTTTTCCTTATTAAAATTACAAATTCGAAGTTACTGCTTATCTACAACAATCGAGTACCACACTTTATTTCTTCTCAAAAAATTATTTAATTAATTCAGGATACTGACGATACTGAATTCCCATTGAGAATCTAAAATGCTCAGCAGAATACGACTCTCATACAAAAGATAGGCTGGGTCTACGAAGACATTGTAATACTACGGAAAAAAACTCCGAAGCAGAGAGTTTGTGTCGCTATCGAATACTTTAGCTGCGCCAGGGACGGCAGCAACAAAAACGAAGCCTACAATGTAACGCAATGAGTCGACGGTTTCCAAAGAACTTGTCCCATGCGTAGCGAGTCAAGCAAATAAAGACAAAGAACACCCAAGTGTTCTTCGAGCGAGGCATTAATTGTAGATAGGATGATGGATGATGTGCCCGAATGTCGGGGATACTAAATCATCACTAAAAATGTTCGCACATCGAACGCTCCCTGCGTAGAGCTTCTGTCCAGAAATGCAGGAACATTGTACGCACGGTATATAAGGTTGTGGAGGATTATTAAGTACGATAAAACACGAATAATAAATAAAGTAGAATGATAAATGTTAACCTAATAACGACAGAAAATTTTTGCGATAAGATTCAATTTAGGTTTGTACGAAAATACTTGAAGTCTCATTGCAAATACGATTTTACACTTAGCGTTCTACGAAAAACTAGAAGCATCCTTATGAAATGGGACCTTAAAATCTTCTTTGGTCGACAATACATGCAAAATATGCCCTAAGTAGAACTTAATGTAATATTATCAATTCAGGACTTATCAACAACACAATTAGCAGAGACTGTCACACAAAAACCGAAACATCGCTAGTCCTTCAGCGTTAACAACCCTAAAAATCACAAGGTGGCAGTAAAATTTGTGCGCATGAATGTCGTGTTCAGAATCATCGGCGCGCAACCACGTTATTCTTCTACTGAATTTCTGTACATTGTTTAGGTTTTCTGGCCTGAACACAGCAAAATCCTATCATCAGTTGAATTTCTGAGTTCGTTCAAATCATTTAAATCTAATTATACGGTTTGCTTTTGTGATATGAATTGACCTCTCATCACCTACGTACGAGTATGTATGTATATCTGATATCTTCTGGATATTTTTAATTGTCCATCTTACACAAAATCTTTCACAAGTGGCGTGAATTTTTGAGATTGTGATCAATGATCTGCCTTCATTTTTTTGATAATTTCAGGAGCTATGACAACGTGAGCCCCCTTTGAATGCATTTTACGCTACGAAGCTAGCGATACGCTTCATCAGTGTACATACAACTCTTCACAAACTCATAAACGAATGACATCGTAAATGTTAGTATACCAAAATACCTCTAAATCGATACAGTCAATCTTCAAAACCACAATTACAGTACGCCTATTTATTTTTGAGTGAGCTGATTGTCATTATTATTTTCTGAAATGAAGATGCAAGATGTCAGTAAAATAAAGCAATAATAAAAATAATATGACATTGATCAAGTACCGTACGCTTATTGAATGCATTTTCATTAACATACGCTCTACAACCCTTGAAAAACTGACTGGACGTCCAGCCAGTGACTTGAATGTATACGATATGCCACGACGATTATTTAACACCTGGGAAATGCCAGCAGCATAGCCAGAAATAGACTCCAGAGGGATGGGGATACCTTGCCCCTTTTAATGAAGCCTGCAGATAAAAATCAACAACAACCAATACATCCCAGTGACATAATCTACAAACAAGAGTTCATTGCAAGCGTTCGTCCGCGTTTACACTCAAAGTTGAGCTAACAAATTACATAAAAGTATCGCAAAGCATTTGTGAAATTTTTTTGTCATTTTTCGTCAAGCGTTACTGCTTTACGTACGATACAGCCAATTTTAAAGTTGAATGTTTATTGTCCTATCAGTCACGGTAGATCGGGCCCTGAATTTCAGTTGCTGCCTCATAAAAAAAAAGTCAAGAAAATCAGTCACTCATCATAAATTATTATATTGAAAATACATGGGTCAATAAAAACGAAATGAACACTTCCTTGTCATCCTCAGCCCTTCCTCGTCTGGAGTAAATAAATAAATGGAGTAAAGTTACCGAGTGTTTTCACTCATGAGGTGCGAAGATTAACTTAAGACAATTTGAGACCGTGTTTTCAACATTGAAGTTTCAGTTTTTGAAATTTGGAGCACATCTTTCCTAAAATCAGATATTACTCGTGAAGTAATAAAATGAACTTAGAAATACGCAAAAAAACAGAAGACTTGAAATAAGCTTTCATTTATAGTGCACTAGTCGATGTTTCAGAGCAACCTCTTGTGAGCTTTACGTTGAATTTATGTACATACAAAAATATTTAATAGATTATCGCTCATTTCTTTAAATTGTCAATCATAAAAAAGCAAATTTATTTCGAAAAATTCTACCCAATTTAACATTACACAAGAGATTGACAGAAAATATTAGAAGGCTTGGCCCTTTTCGTGTATAAAGATTGTTTTTCCATTGAGATGCGACCGTTTCTGTTCTATAATCACGCAGCAGGTGTGCGCAGCGCACGTGTTGCTGTGTTGCAGTGACGACGGCACATCTCTATGCTGGAATGGTGGCACGCAGCTACAGAAGTTTCACTCTTTGTTGTCGCCTAGTAAACTTCACTAAAACGATCTACATTTTTATACATATCAAAAATTATAAAATCAAGGTCTCAAATTGGGAAATCTAAATTTAGTTTGTTTCTAACTACGACTAGAAATACTAAATTCGTTTCACATTTAAAAGTATAGGTATACCTATATTCAATAATGACTCATTCCATCACATATATTTGATGATTGCTGCCCTCAAATATTTTCTATTTTTTCCGAGTTTTTATTGACTACTTTCCTGAGGTGTGGTGATGTACTCCTATTGGTTAGGGAAAAAGAGATACAAAATTTCACACCTACCAGAACGTGGCAAGCTAAATACTTTGGACTATGGAACTATCCGAAAAAAAATGTTTTTGAGATATTACCTGTTTGATGTTTGAAAGGAGAAAATCTGAAAACAAAATTGCACACAAAAAATTATTCATACATTTATTTTACAGAAATAGTTCAGATGAGCTTGAGACATCTTCGAATTAAAGGACTGCGGTATATTGTGAAAAAGGCCTGGCATTACAGAAATATCGTCAGAAGCCACTGCAATTCTTGTCACGAGATCTGCCTCTGATTCCACAGGTGTTGAATAAACGAGGCTTTTCATGTGGTGCCCCCAAAAAAATCAAGTGTAGTCATGTCGGGAGATCTCGGCGGCAATGCAACAGGACCATTTCGTACAGCTAATGAACCATTTCGTACAGCTAATGAACCATTTCATACAGCTAATGAACCATTTCATACAGTTAATGAACCATTTCATACAGTTAAAAAATTAGACCACAACTTACCTGTCTAAGCATTTTCATCGAATATCTCAAAAAACAACTTTTTTCGCAAAGTTTCATACCGTCATAAGTGTTTAGTTTGTCACTTTCTGGTAGGTGTGAAATTTTGCACCTCTTCTTCCTCAACACCCTGTATATAAACTCTTTTACAAAATAAATGACAGAACAAGTCCCCCAATGTATTCTAGAGCAAAGATGTGTTATTTACGAGTAGGTTTACACTCACATCACAATAGTGAATTCATGGCGAGAATCAAATCATAAATTTCTTTTAATACAAAGCGGGTGCAGGGTTGGTTGATCGATGCCAAGTTGAGAAGTGTAAGGAACCGCACTCACACTGCCCACTTGGCAAGCCGCGGTTGTTTCCGGCGGCAAGAGGAAGGTCTCGGTTCACAGGAAACGCCCAAAACGACGGTACCTCCAGCCCCACATCCGTGCCCTCCGCTGCCTTTGATCGCCTCTGCCCGAGACACACATGCTTGCACTCAAGGCTGCCTGCCTGCCTGCAGCTGTGTCCTCCGTCACCGAACAAAGACCATAACGCCACCCTCAGTACTTAGCAATCATAAGTTTTTATACTAAATATATTTTGCAGGAACTCATTCAAACACAGAAAATAACTTAAAAAGTAAATTACGACGAACATGAACGTAAATGACACAACTTATTTTCTGATGCACTAAGAACAATTAAAAAAAAAACACAACAAATGAACTACAGTGAAAGTTTCATTGTGTATATTTATATACGTAATGCAAGGAATGAATGCCTTAAAAAAACGTTTTCTCTTCGGACTTGAGCGAAAAGTACAACGTACATATCTGCTCGCTGGGAAATGATCATACAAACGATGCTTTTAATCACGAGCTCGCCCGCACTAAAGTGCTGCTAGTCTTCGCGACGTGTTGACGCCAGGTACGACGGTGAGACACTTCTCAATTTCCTGTCGCCAGAGATACGCACGATAATAAACGAATTGTCCACTCGTTAGAACATTCATGTATCACAGGAAATGAAGTCAAGTCTGCACAAATACAATCAGTGGAAGAACGAAGCTTGGTAATCATTAGAAACAAGCCACGTTAAGCAATCGGCCTCCTAGTGTTGGTCAACGCCGGAGCTCACTTGAAGTACTTGGAAGGAAGTTTAACAGACAAACACTGACAAGGGCAAACTTGCATTTAAGCGATATGGAAAGAATGCAAGTGATAAATAAACACCTTTCACTGCGCGACCGACTACCACATGAGGTAAGAAGCGAAACGAGTACATGGTGCAGAAACTTGCTCAGATTTTAGGAAAATTTCAATCCATTTGCTGTGCTCGTGGGGGAGTACAGCAAATGACGTATACAGTGTGCTACATGTTCTCGTCGATAAAATAACCAATCAGTAATATCTACGCACGCTACACAACACTTTCATAAATGATGTTCGGAGTACTTTTGAATTTCAAACACGAAACTTATTTATGCGTAGACAACTACTAAACATTTATAGATGTCTTCTTCTACAGTTAGTTGTTAAACAAAAAGAAAGTCATTTCTTGGGTTGAAAAGAGACAGAAGACCATTGTTTGAAATCACGGGACCGCAGAGGCGGGGCACTTTGCTCTTGATCATTGACTGCCCGCGGTAATCAATTATGTGTGGCTCCCAATTGGCGTAGAAATCGATGGTGCCCACCAAGAATAAATTTTTTAAGTGTGTCTCACAACAATGTAACTTATAAATCACAAACTTTAACATTTTTTTCATTTAGATCACGTGGATAAATTGAATTCACGTAGTGTATGCAAATTTGAAACAAGATACGGACAAATAAAGAATACTCGTAAATAAGTTCCAAGCAAATCTTGTCACAAATGATTCGAATAACAAACGAAAAAACTTTACATTTCCAATAAATCAATGTATTAACCAATTATGACTTTAAATTTTTAGTAAATGCAATAGGATCTTCTTAATTTTACAATAGTTAAATAGTATGATGAAAATATTAATCTTACGCCTAGAATTCTTTGGAAACCCTAACGACACACATTTTAAAACGAAAGTAGGAGGCACAAACATGTTTCATGCAGAGGCACAAACAACAAAAAAGCGCGAAAATAGCTCATAAAGAGACATCGTCGACAATACACAAGATAAAACCATAGAACGTGAGCAGGAAATATTAAGCAAACAGTTTGCATTCATTAAAGAAATATGAAAACCGACGATACAAAATTAAAAGTTCATTCCGTGTAAATGCGTGGCATAAGGCGAGGATCGCTGTCTAGTCCCAGTAACAAAATTGCTTCCGTATTTTAATTTTCTCGTAAATCAAACTATGAGGGACAACTTTTTTTTCAATTTCAATTGCAATTAAGCTACTCTAATGGTAATTCGTAACACATAACTCGAAAAGTAATGAACTACTTAGTTAGTAGCCCTAAATTCGCAAAACTAAGACGAATTCACCCCTCATAACCGCCCTAGCGCGTCCCTTCACTGAAACAATGACCACAGAAATTTTAGTTCATCGCCTAAACGCGGGGAATTCGTCCAGCGACAGTCTCGGTATATAGATGAATAATAATAGACTAAAAAATTCGTAGGAAGAATCAGAGCGTTAGGGAGCACTTATCAGCTTAGCCAGGTTATGTACTTTACTGAACCTGTTCCGACGGAGCACTCGCAAAGCTGTTTTTACTTGGGGCTTAGGGATCGAGATACTTTGAGGCCCACTAACCAATCCTGCTGAGAGAGGATTCCATCAAGTCACTCCACAGCACCAGAGTTCAAGGGAATTAATCAAATCATTCACGCTCATGGCAATTTGGCATTGAGCCTTCGAACAACAGGAAATTTCACGCCAGATTGGAAGTTCAAATCTTATGGCCCCACACGCGATTTCGAGTAGCGCTCGTACACCAAATAATATAGAATTTAAAATCACGGAAAATTCAGGATGTACGTAGATATGAGGAATTTACGAGGCTCCGAGTTCGTAAGTCACTCGACTAGATTTCTCCCAGACCAATATCATGGAATTAGCAATGCCAATATGCGTAAGACTGTTCATTTATTTATATTCATTTTTTTCTTCAAAGCATACGCTTCAGAACATCATTTCCTTGGCATCTATTCAGTCAGATCGCCGAATTCAGAATTCAGAAGCTAACATAACGAATTTGAATATTCTTAATTTGAAAATTGAATCAGCTGGATCCACTCATTAATTACGCGTACGTTTTAAATTCAGCAAATAAAACGATATTAATTAAAGATTTTAATTGTATTCGAAAAATTAGTATTCTTATTAGGTTAATAAAATTTGGGTCAAGAACTATCACAGTTGAAAGTGTCAATGAAAGCCAAAAGCCATCCAATAATCGAATTTTTAGTATCTTAGTTTTCGGTTGCGATTAACGAAACGTCAAACGTCAATTCTATAATTAAATATGAGGAGGCGCTAAAAAATCGGTTGCGCAATATTATCAACTTAGAAGTCTTAGTCTTACAAACAATAGAAACAGAAGAAAAGGAAACGATTAAAAAAGTGCTAAATACAGAAAGTAGTTCAACATACTTTCCTTTAGAAGTACAATTTTTTGTGTTTACACTTGTTCACAACACAATTTCAGAACAAATTTTGCACAAAATAGAATTTTTCACACTGCTATTTCTCCATCCCCAGAATCGTTAGACCAGTAAGTCCTACGAGGTTGCTCAATCCGATTCCTCCGATGGATAGATGCCGGCTTCATGACTCAAGAAGCTTTCGCAACATGGCGTATTCGTGATGACAAAAAACTTTTATGACCCTTTGATGATTTATCCCGATAGATCACACGATTTATTACGAGAACGTACCGTAAATATTACTTGATACAAAGAGCTAGATAGAGAAGGGATAGATTTATCACCATTAATTTAATTAGTTTGAAGTTATGTGAATTACACACTAAAGTTGCAATTAGGCAAATGTAATTGTTAGCACAAAAAGCTGCAAACATGGGAGTGAGGGAACCAAGAATACATTTCTTTTATAAACTCCCTGGACTAAAAATTGGTCACTCATTGTTTTTTGTGGGTCTGTTATGGAGGATAACGTGGGTCTGTCATGTTCTGGGGCTGTTTCAACTACACTGAAGTAGGTCCTTTGGTTGGAGTATCCAAACTGAACCCGCATGGCTACATTAAGCTGCTAGGTAATCAAGTTTTGCCATTTGCACAATATCTGAATGAAGAAAGACCTGTTGCCTTACATATCTTTCATAATAAATACAGGGTGCAATGGGTTAGAACTGTCATTAGTTGGCATGACAGTCATTCAGGATATGTTAGGCATTTAAATTGGCCAGCGAAGTCTCCAGACATGAACCCAATAGAAAATTTGTGGGACCACCTAGACTGAAAAGTGAAGACGTCGAGAAGATCGTCCACGTACTTTGCAGTACGGCTAGATCAACTGACGTAAGAATAGTTTAAAATCGACCAGATGAGCATTAGGTCATTCGTAGACTCGATGCCAAGCAAAATTGTCGTAAATATTCGTGCTCGTGGTGTTATGTACAATATATTTACCCTGTATTTCTAGGCAGTC
>VOMN01080242.1:0-12071 GCA_014899125.1 Orchestia grillus
ATCGGCCCTTACAATTTAACCACCCTTTATAATACTAATCATTAATAAACGCTGTCGATGTATAAAGTACCGTTGCTTCACCTTCTTTTTTTTGAGCGCAATGTGCTGAGTTAAGCGTCATTTGGTGGGCTAATTCTAGCACGGAATAGGATGAAATATCCTTAGTGACGTGTAATAAGTTCAACTCATTCAAAAGTTTTCATTTTTATTGTACATATATATATCGTATTAATATACATTCTTCTTAGAAGTAAAATTTGAAAAGCTTATATTCTTTTCAACATCCACACTCGAATGTCTTAATTTTTCCAAGACAAGCAACCATGAGCACGTAAGTGTAGGTGTGAAATGCCTCGCCTTCAGTCGCATTTTCAAGCATCATGAACAAATTTTCTTGTCGCAATCTCATCACATAAAAATGAAACGCTCTACCTACAACAACGCTTCCTAACAGCGATAGGTTCCAGGGCACTCGCCGTTGGCAGGGGGCTACCATGTTAGTGTGAAAATATATTCTTGGGTTATTTAAACTAAATATCCGTAAAAATTTTACTTTGTTCAGTACCTACCGCTGCCGAAGGTGCCAGTGCCCAGCAACAGCAGCAAGAAGGCGTACGGGGCCGTGCCGGTGTGGCGTGAGGGCAGCCACATCGCTCTCGCCACAGACGGCCTCCTCGAGAGCGTGCACTCGACTTATCCTCTCACCTTCGAGCAGCTGCGGGTGTTCTCAGGCATCGTGATCTACAGCACCGTCATCAGCTGCTCAACAGTTAGTAACTAAACTCTGCAGTCTCAACAATGGCTAAACTCAACAGTGGCTAAACTCAACAGTGGCTAAACTCAACAATGACTAAACTCATCAGTGACTAAACTCAACAGTGACTAAGCTCAACAGTGACTAAACTCAACAGTGGCTAAGCTCAACAGTGACTAAACTCAACAGCGACTAAACTTACTTATCAACAACCAGTGATTAAACGCAATCATGACCTCGCTTATTTATTTCGATAAATGTAGTTTTATCGTTTCACTGAGCTAATATCATGTCAAATCTCAACGAATCATTAGGATTGCATGATATGTATTTTAATAAGTACTATTAAACTGATTTCATGACAATCCTGATAATTTCTAGACGATTTTTATTCAAGATGCGCTCAATGCCATAACCTTCTTACTAGTTCTCCATTTACTTTACTGTTGACAAAACAAAGGTTCAAACCATACGCATGGCTATCATTATGCCTACAATTTAGAGAAAAAGTCAGAAACAAATAAAGCAGTGCAGAAATTGGCGTCATTTAAATATATATAATTTATATATATTTATATCAATATATATATATTTATTAAACACATAATATATCACAATATATATATATATATTATATAATGATATTATATAATTTGAGTTAGAAGTAAGAGACGTAAAATAAAAACCGCCACGCTTTTAGACTTAACTCCCTCTGTTTGGGACTTAACTCCCTTCCCCTGTTTGGGACTTAACTCCCTTCCCCNGTTTGGGACTTATCTCCCATTCCCTGTTTGGGACTTATCTCCCCTTCCCCTGCTTGGGAGTTCTCACCCCTCCCGTGTTTGGGACTTAACTCCCTTCCCCTGTTTGGGAGTTCTCACCCCTCCCCGTCCGAACCCTTACAGCCGGATCCGAGTCTCCTGAACTTGGGTGCCGTCCACGACCGCGGGTACGTGCTGGTGAACGGCGAGCGGCGAGCCACGGTGTCGCGTAGCCTGGATACCACCGCCCTGCCACTCCGCACCCGCCCTGGTGACAGACTCGACGTCGTCGTCGAGAGCCTCGGCAGAATAAACGTCGGCACGGGCATTAACGACTTCAAGGTGGTCCTTACTATTATTTAGAACACGCCAAAAGGTATAATCTCTTTGGGTACACGTAATCACTATGCATCTGACATTTCCGGACTGTGAGTTCATTTCATACGTCGTCCGAGTTGTAGTGCAACTGTTCGAAAGTGATGAAGACTTGGTCAGTGATTCTGATACTCCATTTGTGCAATGATGAGAAATTGCCTGCTTAATGCTTGTAAATGTACGTATATTACTCATTCAAAAACACCATCAACAGGGACTCACTTCAAACGTGACGCTCCACTCAAAAGTGCTCACCAACTGGACCATGACGCCGCTGCCCCTCACCAACCATGACCGGCTAAGATCTGCCCTAACGAATCTTAGAATCCACAATCGCTTGACTGCCGCAGATGAAGCAGGCAGCAAAGGCGAAGACTCGACGGGTTTCTACAGGGGCACTTTTGAAGTGCCCTACAGTGATGAAGAACCGCGTGATACATTCCTGAAATTTAATGGATGGACAAAGGTAAGGTTAAACTGAACGTGTTCACGCATAAGTTTGAGTTTCGTTCATGTTCAGAGCCAAAGAAACAGATTTCTGTGTAGAATAATCCTTGTTTATCACCGCGGGATGAAGTATTTTTAGAATTTTGCAGGGCATTGCATGGATCAACGACTTCTGCTTGGGCCGATACTGGCCTGCAATGGGACCCCAGAATTCGTTGTACGTCCCCCACGGGACTCTCAAATTTGGGACCAACGAAGTTCTCCTCCTCGAGCTGGAGGGCGCGAACGGCTGCGATGGCCACGATGGCCACCCACGTGACCAGCGACACCCCCACCGGCCGGACTGGGCTGTCAAGACCCCCTCAAGCTGGGGCCGGGAACTGGGGAGGCCGAAGGGCAGGAGCTGTTCCGTCGAATTTGTCGACACTCCCGACATCGATGGCCCTGTGCCTCAGTGAGCTCGTCTCTAATCCTAACCAATACGAAAGCTGCTTCGTTGTGTACGTGATTCATTTCTATGATATGCACACAGTACGTCAAAAACTTTATGGAGGATAGATTGAACTGCATTATAAAAATGATACATGCGTACTTTAATTGGAAAATCCATTGCCAATGAACGAAATTTCTTTGTTCCATGATAAATGAAGTTTGTCTATACATACATAGGCGGCTTGTGACACTATTGGCCAAATAGAAACAGCTTACAACTTCCACGAAATTGTCTGTTTCAGTGATCAAACGAACAGTGAAGTATGTTTTTCTTTAATTGGCAATTAAAAATCGAGATTTACGTGGCTGGGATTGTAGATAAATAGAGCGCATGCTCGAAGCCTGGAAAATGAAACATCCCTGACTTGTGAATAGGTAAAGCTCTAGTTTGCTGCCCTGGACATTCAGACCTCACGTGTCATCATCGTTTGTCCAAATGCTGCTAGGCTGAAGTCAGCAATTTCGCCTCAGCGTTTGCATTCACCAGTCTTTCGCTCGTACTGATATGGTGTCCAGCATCAGCGTCATTTTGAGCTCTATGTAATAAGAAGGTGATGCCATTTTCCAAAAGGAGAACATGGAAATCAAAGCGTTTGGACTGCTCAGTGCTTCGGTGGATGAAAACTTTTTTGAAGACGGGATCGAAATTTCAGAAGTACATAGGAGAGAAGTCATTCATCACTACAGTGGCTACTTCATATAAGTAAGTCAACCATTTAACATTTCTGAAAATTTTCATTCATTTCACCTTAAGGGCGTTATTTGCACGGTGATAACCTATTCATTAAATTAATCGCAAGAAGGCATTGTTAGCTGGAGGATAACATGTTGACGTTCCTTCCACTCTAGTACCATTGCATAATAGACTTCATTGTGTGAACTGTAAAATTTTAAGTCGTATTTAAATAACTAACAGCTTACTCTTCCGACCTGTGTGGTAACGTCTATCCAGCTCTACGTTTAGAATATTTATTAGTTACGATTGTATGTTATAATGTTTGCTGCTCACGATTATCGTTCGGAACATTTATTATTACGATTATGTATTCTAATGTTTACTGCTCACGATTATCGTTTCGAACATTTATTTGCCAAGATTACCGTTAAGAATATTCATTCCATTTAAATACCTCTGGTGACACCGATCATAATTTTTTGGACTCTTTATGTTACTTTATTCGTAAGTCGATTGATTTGTTTTTGAACCATTTTTAGCTTTAGATTATGTGGGGC
Organism: Orchestia grillus; assembly: GCA_014899125.1. Lineage (NCBI taxonomy): Eukaryota > Metazoa > Arthropoda > Malacostraca > Amphipoda > Talitridae > Orchestia > Orchestia grillus. The sequence goes on from VOMN01080242.1 coordinate 4,063, forward strand.
TTAGACATTGTATCCTTCAGTATATTTAATTTCTTCCCTATTTTCAAATTTCCGTTAATTTAATTTTTCAGCCGTGGAAAATACATCGCATGATCGAAACGTTCAATTTTAAAACCTATGTTTTGCCACCATTTTCTTTTAGCTAGTTGGTCACAAAAGTTGTCTTAGGGAAAATAAATCAGGAAAAATTACTCGAGTCCATGCAAGGTTAACGAAATGAAACAACTGTATAGGTGTAACTCAAACATTATACTGAAGCAAAAGTGCAAAAACAAATGAAACTTCTGATCAATGTTTTGTTAGATATTTTTCCTTACTTTTCCGGACAAGTATCAGTTTTGTCCAATTTTTTGTCCTGGAGTGTTCGCTGGGAAAACCTAAATTCAAAGCTAGCAAAGTTCTGTGCAATTTACGGGAGTAAAATTGAGTTCAAAACAAATTTTTCTCAACGCGTCAACCGTTGCTACACTCACAATTATTGATTGATGTGGGACTAAATAGTCGTTGAAAATACCAGTAGACTCTGCTGGCCTGTTGTCGGGAAAGTGCAGACGGCTGAAAACAATTAGATTTAATTAATGACTTATCCGGAACGCAGTTTGTCACCAAGCAATTCTTTTGTAGGCGTCGTAATTTTGAAATATTACAAAAATTTGAATACGAATTAATTTCAATCGTAAATAAACGACAAAAGAAAGCAAAGTTATGCGCAGGTGGACATATTTTCATTGATAAATATTTACGGAAACGTACCAGTTTTCAAAATAATTTTATTTCGCTTGTTCTATTTTTCATTTCTATTTCATAATTTTATCCATAAACTACTGATGAAAAATCGATCCTGTATTGCTGAGAAATGGACACACGTCTCACACTGGACATGCATAGACAGATACGAAAGTTATAGCGTAAAAATGAAGATGTCAAAATGATAGCGAAAAATTATAAAGTAAGAACGATAAAACAAAAACGATAACGTAAAGACAATAGAGTAAAATAAATTCAAGGTGTGTACGAAGCTTTTCTCGGGATCGTGCGATGCAAATTTCATAGTCCTCGCTGTACGTTGTCAAAAGACCAAGGAGATAAAGGTTCCATCCAAATGTGCTACACCGAAAAGTTATCCTTACACAATGGTATACTTTATTTATGACATAATTACGTATTTTTAACGCTAGAAACAACTGTACTTTTCAAGTCAGTTGTACAGTACGTACATTTCTAGCCGCTGGGTTCTAGCCCCCGCTCGCGCGCCCTGCCCCCAGATGGGTGAGCTCCGTCATCGCTCCCTGTCAGTTGGACTGCAAGTATCAACCTCATGTTTCGTTTTTATGTAAATAGTGGATGCTTTGTACTGATTTTGTATTCAATTGTTTCCCTAACTCTAACCACGGGTATGTTCAAGAATTGCCTTTAGCCATCAAGAAAATGGTTAGGTTAGATTCAACTTTCATTTGTCTTTTCTCTTGAAATCCTTGTTGTTCAGTTCCATGTACATAATATCAACGAAGTTTCAACAGCTCTACTTTACTATTTTTATTTCGGCCCACTCGATATTAAGTTGATTCAATCTCCCCTGTTCGACTTCTAGAGTCCAGAAATATCTTGCTGGTGATGTATTTCAACCCATGGAAATCTTGTTATACTTGCGTCAAAGAATTTGAGCGATTCCAGAGTGTGTGAAATAAATTTGTGCAACCACATCGATAGAAAGAGCACACAAATATAGCCTTCCTGTAATTCTCTCCCACTTTGACCCTCTCTTCAATTTTCCCTCTCGTGATCTCTCCTCTCTCGACATCAATCGATCTCTTCGGAGCCAGTTGTCACTCCGCAGACAGCCCTCGAGTGCCGCGACACCACTTGCCATCACTCGCTCAGCACTGGAGGCACGACTGGCGGCAGTAGCGGTTCATGTAGCCAGGATACCGGACACAATCCCCCTGGCTCGCCCACAGCCCGCACTTCTTGTTGCTGTTCGAGCAGTCTCCGGAAGTCGTCTCTGAAGATCCGAAAATGTTTCCGGTTAATCATAGCAACAGTTTTTTTAAATATCCGCCATCATGGATGATTTGGATGAAAAAATAAAAGCAGAGCAATAGTGGGAAAACAAGACTCAAATTCTGTTGAATTTCAATCGATAGACGATTGATTCACCAGTTGACATCCGAAAGCAAACAAATTTGACTATTGTATTTGGCAGTGAGTAGTGGGAGAGATATGCGTACCTGTCCCAGAGCACAACTGGCAGCTCTTGCTGCAGTAAAGGTGCATGTAGGGAGCGTTAGCCTCACACTGGCCGTCCGCCTTCCAGAGAGCGCATTTGTCGTTGAGGTCTACACACTTAGACTCTGTCGACAGGCCGAGATAAGAAAAAGGTGAAAATTTCGACTCCAAAAAAATCTACTACTCCTATGAATTAAAGCTGATTCTTGTTCTCATTGTAACCACAAATAAAAAAGGTCATGTAGACATGTTAGCTCAAATCAACGGTAATCATGTCTGCTTTACAACAATTGTGAAAAGTTGGTTAACGAGTCAATTTACATCGAAGATGATTCAAAAAATGAACTAACTTCTGCTCAACATTAGGATAAAATGGAACACAATCCAGTCGCCCGGGTTTAAAGGTACCAGGCATTGAAACTTACAACTTCGTCAGTGTTCCCATTTGTTGGAACTTCATTTCATTTCTAAGCTTCAGACCATCCTTGTTCTACAGTGAAGCGGAACGCACTTTTTGTATGAGACATCGCAATTTACCCTCAAATCCCTCCGTTCAAGAATTACACTCACTCGCATTAATTCATGCAACACAATTTCCAGAACACAACTTCATACAAGAACTTCAGGTGTTTGAGCCAGACTGGATAAAAATAGCAACATACTCAACGTCCAGTCCGTACCAGAACAGCACACACCAACCAGACTGGATAAAAACAAAAGACATAAAATCATTCCGTTGACGAACTACACCCGCGTGCCACACCGCGCTACGCAGGAGGGGCCCCAGACCTGCACAGCGGTTGCAGGACTGCCTGCAGTGCAGCATCATCCAAGCTGGGTTCTCGCTACACTGCCCCTCCTGCGCCCACTTGGCACAGTGCTTGTCCGAGTCGAGGCACAGCCCAGGCACTGCAACGTGAAGGCCGAGTTAGTTTAGCTCGAGGCGCACAGCCAGGCGTCAGCTATGCACTCAACGTGGTCCTGCTCTTCCCAGTACAAGTTTAATCGAAGAAAATGTTGGGATTCGATGCTTTTGTCTAGCAATGCATTGCACTGAAGTCAATGCTTAATACAGTTCTAATTTTTCGTGCCAGTTATACGTGTAACACATCAACTTGACTTCCTTTGGAAGTTGTTATTATTGAGGTATGTGACTCTAAAGGGGACTGCCCTCCCACTTAAAAAGGTAGGAAATAAAAATAGAGTGATGCAAATTAATGGATAAATAATCTTTTTATAACTATCCTGGAGAAATTGAAATCGAAAATATAACTACAGAACAAAATTTCTAGAATAAAGTGAGTGGCAGATATCGATATGTAATTAGAAACACTAAGAGGTCATTCAGTAACTGCAACAAAATAAAACATTCTACGTTCCAACTTCGCAAAAACTTTCTCAAGTTTTACGTATGGCCTTAAGCGGCATGAATGAAACTTGCGAGAAATTTCTCGTAAAGATTTTGATACATTTCAAAAGCAGCTAATTTTTTAATCGACTAATTAGCGCCAGTTTTAGAATCAGTCGCGCAGATCACCGCCCCAAATGAGGGGTAGCCAACTGACTGGGGAGTTTATTCTTTCGAGACTGATCTGTTCCGCAATAATCCTTCAGAGTAATAAGCCATAAATATGTATTCATACTCGTATGGTTAAAGCCCTCATTAAATTGAAGTAGTTCAACTGTGGGTGGTACAAGTGAATGGAGTCTTGAGTCGTTCTGTCTGGAAAACTTATTTCAAGAACGAGTACCTCACTCGTCGATCTGGAAAGACGAAAATTTAATAACTCAGGTTTCGTAACCAAGAACACTAGAAAGAATGCCATTAATACACCCATTGAAATAGCTAGAAAGCTGTTCTAAGTAATATTTCACAATGCTTCGTCCCCTTCAAGGGATTGGTCAAGAAAAAATAGGATGGAAACATCGAAAATAAGATATTCTGTAAATTCTCAGCTCTTATACGTATTGGACATCTTTAACTAGCCATATTGGTACTTTGCCTTCAATTTCAAGCAAGTTCAGTAAGACTTTTACTAAAGCCATATCTTCTCCCTTTCTCTCGTTTCACTGTAAAATCCTATGCATGAAATCAATAATCACAGGGACTTCTGTTAACCGTGAAAATATTCGAATTCAGCGACTAGAATGAACTAAAAGAATTGAAGTAGAAAAGTTGTCGAGTTTCTCATTTTCAGTGACAGTTATTATTTGAAGGTATATAATGATGCCATCTTCTCCCGTTCTACTGAACTTAATCAGTCCGTTGAACTTTTTAAACGAGTACCAAACCTGGCGGTGGCAGAGTGGCGGTGGGCAGGTGGACGTTAGGGAAGTTGGCAGGTGACGTGGCGTTGGGACAGGGGTACAGCTCCATCAAACGGTGCAGGTCGTTCTAAAGAAAATTAAATAAATACTTAGTGAATACTTTTTAAAAATGCTCAAAAAATATCTCTAAAAAGCATTCTCGCGCATTTTTTTTTAAATAGGTGCACATAAATCCGCTTAAAGTTACTAGTTATGCACATCTCGTGTTTATAATCAAATTAACTGAAGAAAGTTTTTCGTAACCGTGCTTCAGTCTCCGGAGGTGTTTTGTTTCCCCAATTTTGCTCAGGTGCTCGCGATTCAAGTGCAGTGTCCAAACTAACAATGTTTCGAAATCCCAGGAGCCCAACGTAGAGCTAACAAAATTTCAAAAATATTTTAAAATATTATATTTTCTCGTATTCGCACCCATTCGCGCCACACACACACACAAGACCGTACCAACGAGAGGCCGCGCCTCTGGCCAACTTCGTGCTGCCCCTCCTTGGGCTCGACGGTCGGCACGCTGCGGTTCTTGGCGAAGGCGTACGGGGAGTAATGCATCAGCGACTCTGAAAACACATTGATTGATTCGTGCTAAATCAATTTCAAATATTAACAAAAAAATTTAATTCTTGATAGCTTCTTCAGCGTTGTACAATATTTAGAACACACCTCAAAGTCGCTTACAGCAAGTGCAATGCTCATTAACATGCCATACTTTATGATAGCATTCCCCGAGACTTAATTCCATGCCGTCATGACTGATCGATTCGAATTTACCAGCTTTCATCGACCAAAAGATTTATTACGAACAAGTTTACACTTAGTCTCAACAATCAGTCTGATGCAAGTACCTTAGGGTACTTGATCGTTTCATTGAATTATATTTCCATTGAAAGCAAATGCCGAAACCCCGTAGAAAATTCAAAAGCTCTTCACCCAAGAATAGGTAGATCAGTTCAATTAGTATGCTCTTGTTATCAATTTGCATCTCGTTAAGGTATTTATCTAGTTATAATATAATTACTAAATTGTGACCTTTCCATTTTGTGTTATTATTCAGACACGTTCATGCAATGGTATTTTATACAGGTTTCTTTCAAGAGCGGGGAATACTTTTTTGCTGATAATTTTCTTGTCGACTTTTTGAATTTTCTGACATAGGATTTAACGGATGGATGCAGGGAAAAAATTCAATTTCCGAAATTGTTTAATTGAAATTTAATTTTTACCCTGCATTTATCCGTTAAATCCTTTGGGGGAAAAATCGAAAAAGGTAACAAGAATATTATCAGTAAAAAGCAGCATTCTCTGGTCTTCAAAGAAACGCGTATAAAGAAGGACTTCTGCCAACCTGTATGAATAACGGATTTTCTGTATTAGCCATAGCAGTGACACGCGCATCAATCGCATAATTCCATCAGTTTTTCAAGTAAACTGAATACTTTCCCGTATGATTTGAAAGCTAAATGTACATCTAGCGCCGTAAAAGCATTGTTTCAATCTGGAAGAGTTTCTAACAGTCTTACTCTAACATATGTAAAACCGGAGCAGTTTCACGATAAACTGGATTCTTACCAAAATCATACTGAGTGCCAACGTGCTGTAAGCCTTTGAAGTCATACTTCTGGAAGTTATAGCCTTTTCCTTTCTGGATGTTGTCCCAGTTGATGTTGATGTAACGGTCCCTGTCGAAGCGGGACTGCTCATGCCAGAAGCCGAGGGCGTGCATCAGCTCGTGCATCACCACACCTGCCTTGATGCAGCCAGGCCCCAGGGACAGCGCTTGGGAGCCTCCCACCCGCCCGATGTTGCTCGTGCACCTGCCAGGGTGACACCGTTCGGAAACGAATTAGTCATAGTTATTTACGAATAAAATCTGAACACATCAATTTTACCTTTCTGAGTGTACATAGCTAACTCAATGAATATTCTGCTTGCTTGACTGCCACAATCCGCAATGCAGTAATCGAAGCTCTGAGGGATTTCAACCGATAGCTGGGCCATATTTTGATAGTAACGCGTATGGTGGCAGCAAGGTGACAAACCAAATGCAGACAAGTATTCTCTTTTACACTATAACCCAGTGTAGCATTTTCACATGAGAATTTAGAATTACGTAGAAATTTAGCCCCCAAAGAATATTTCTCAATTATTCTACAAAGGTATCGATGGGGCAACGAAATTGAAAGAAATTGCTATTTTACTAGACTAGAAATTGCTATTTTACTTCATTTTATACATGAGATTAGAAGGTATTTTCCTACATAAATGCAAAACAATTTAGTATGGTTCGTTTTTTTCTGCACTTGAGTGATGCACTCGTAAACTGAAGTCCATCACGGCTCCCTCACAATGTGACTTGATTGTGTCAACCTTACATTGATCTCACAGTAAATAAAAGCTAGAATAAATATTTAGGGGACGGAAGATCCCCTCAGAATGTTTTATGTTTGCTGAACTAATCAACAGCAGCAGGCTTGAGGGGGAGAGTTCAAGGCTGTACTGTGGAAAGTATATCTCCTACTCGATGTACAGAAAAGAGCACGAGAAAGTGCATGAACTTCTATAGAATATGTTACGGATTTTTATCAATTTCGTGATATTTTGTTTTACAAACTACACAATTTCAATAAAATTCGCCAAACTCATCGTTCTATCGCCTCGTTGAGACATACTCGTATGTGTAGGCAATCCTAGCAAACGAACTTCCTGAATTTTGAAGTACCTTAATCATATAAATCGGTCTCACCATTAACATAATCAAACATAGAACCTCATATCAAACCCTGCAATGCTGAGGTCAGCAGCAGCCAAAACAATCCAACACAGAGTAACGCAATAGTTGGCAATTTTTCCATGAGGAGACTGATAACTTGAAATAAAATGTCAAGTGTCAAAGGGCGTTGTATGTACACCATTTGCTGCTCGTGTTACTGAAAATATAGGCCAGTCGTGTATCAGAAAATAAAGGCCAGTCGTGTGTCAGAGAATAAAGGCCAGTCGTGTGTCAGAAAATAAAAGCCAGTCGTGTGTCAGAAAATAAAGGCCAGTCGTATGTCAGAAAATAAAGGCCAATCGTGTGTCAGAAAATGAAGGCCAGTCGTGGGTCAGGAAATAAAATCGAGACCAGTAAGTGGAGAACAGACCCGTCCCCCTTGAGGATGTGGATGTAGTCGCGCTCGTTGGTGTGGGGCACGAGGTGCACGCAGCTGAGGTCGTGCAGAGTCTTGATGGCCTTCGCAATGATGCTCCGCTCCTCTGGTCCTGCGGCAATTCCAATTTTTATTCATGATTAAGAAAAAGAGGCTGTTTATTATATGTATTTAAGTATCTGTCTTTGGTGGCTTTAATTTTCCATTACAAAGTAAAACATGAAGCATATTTGAAGCAGTTCAGCATATGCAGAGAGTAGAGCGGGTTGTATTGGGGTGTTATGTACAACATATTTACCCTGTATTTCTAGGCAGTCG
>VOMN01080253.1:0-10292 GCA_014899125.1 Orchestia grillus
CCGGCCCACCTCACGACACGAACCGGCCCACCTCACGACACGAACCGGCTCACCTCACGACACGAACCGGTGTTGTTAGGCTGCCTCTAACTGAGTTAGTCATACAAGTAGATTTATGGAAAAAAAAGTCAAGAACCTGAGTCACTATAAAAAAGAAGGCCCAGAAGAAATGCCCATACTTACAACTTTAATAATAACAAAAAGACACTATTCCACGATTGCCCACACCGAACACAGGAAACTGAGTCTTCACCCACCAATACAGTATATTTGCTCTACTGGATGCAACATAAATTGAACTTTACATTCCAAGAATAACTCATGAGTACGATCGGAAAAATCCGAGCTGGAACGAAGTGCTCAACAAACAGGCCATGGGCATGTCAAGGCAGCTCCAGAGAGTACATTGGTGGCCAGATAAGGAGACGTGAGTAGCCTCAACGGAAGTCGTTATCGGAGGTAACAGCTTCGATAACATTGAAGGGACTATGATAGATGGTACATTCATGCCTGGCTGTTTCATAAAATGAGCGTCCCAGTCAAGGCTCCCCGCCATTGATTTCTAAGCGCGTGAGAGGCACTAAGTCCGGCCCAGCTAGGGGGACGAAGCCCCCGCCGGCCCCTGACCTTGGATAGAGAGAGACAGAGCTTAGGAAAAGAGCAGTCTTGTCTCCGGGGGAAATGCGGAAAGCATCCTGAATATTATATTCATCGAAGATCGATGTGAAACTGTCAACCCAAAAGGAAATAGCACTTCCTACATTTGCGCGAGAATATTCATCAATAAGAACTTCGTCGCGCTAAATTGATTGCAACTCTGGTTAACACAGATCAAAAATTCAACGATAGCTTGCCACCGCTAAGGCAATTTATTAGAGAGAATATTGAACCAATGAACCAGCTATGCCATTTAATGGCATATTCCGCGTGCGTGAGAAAAGGGTCTCGCAGTGAGTTGCTTGGCCGATCAGATAATGAGCAAGTCTTTTACGACGAGCCAACCTAATTCAGAAAATCTGCATCTAAACTTATTTTATTGTATTTTAAATGATAGAAAAACGAAGGGTAGGTCGGCCGTTGGCGCTCCGAGGAAGCTGCAGCCTCTCAGGCGGCATGATTCCCCTTTCGCCGCCCCCCTCCCTTCATTCACCCCACACACGCGCCAGCCCGCGCCCTCAGAGCAACGCTCTCTTTGCACCACAACGGAATGTGTCCCCACTCGTGCACTCGGAAGTTTTATATTTCCTCTATTTATGATGGTCAGTCACTTCTCCTTCATAAAATGAGAGCGCTATGTATCATTGATGCGACGCCCCAGGGCTCACTCAAGGACTTACTCGCATTGCTGTCACTGCGGTGGTGTGTGACTGCGGTCAACAGCCCTACCATATGCAACGGCGATCCTGGCCTCAATTTCCGCGAGCAGAAATGACCTGCACTCGATCGAACTTCGTCTCGTACCAAAAGGCGAATTCAAAACGTAGGGGATTTGAGCTGCTGCCAGCGAGCCCATGGAATTTTATGGAACGAAATCGACTGTGCACGCGTACACGTGCGGCCGGAGAGCTGCCCGGCTTTTACCTGTGACAGAGCTGTGTAAAACAGACCCTCAATGTGTTACTATTACATTTGACCCAACATTAACACGCCACATCTTTCAATTGGGCTCGACAGCATGAAACATTTTTGGCAAAGATAAATTTCCGTCTCATGACTTCATACTAATACGACATTAATCAATTCTGAATGCGTATATAAACACATATTTTATAGATGCATTAACATGCAGTATATTCTGAAATTTGCAACGAAATTCAACACACTATCACAGATCAGCGTAGTAATAAATCAATATTATCTTCATTGCACCTCAAAAAAACGATCCATTGGAGAGCTAGGTAATTATTACATTTTTGCTTGTGCAGAGGAACCGCAGAAAATTACTTCGCACCATTTCACTATTATTCTATTATTGGATACATAATTAGTCAAATCGGGTACACAGCAACCTTAAAATGATATCTGATCTAAAGAATAATTTTTTAAAATTCGGGCGACACGAGATTCGCTTGACATTTCCACGTCTGAAAACGTAACATACGGTTTTCTAACGCCCTCAGCCCTGCCACCGCAGTGGCCCGGTGCGGCACAAACCTGCGACTTGAGCAGGGAAATGACGTGAACTCCACCAAAGGCTGGAGCGAATCCAGCCCCACGTGACATTTAAATGTCGTCAAAAGTCGGTTCACTGGGGCAGTCGTTAGCATCGATTGGCGGCTGGTGCTTTTGTTATATTGATTGCAGCGCTCGGCAGCTCTGCCTCGCGCAACGACACGCAAGTTTTACATTGATCACCCCCCTGCACCACGAGAGAGGTATGGCAGAGGACGAGTCCATTATCGAGACGCGATGCTTTGCACAAAACTCTTGGGCATAGTCAAGAGGGAACGCGTACATAACGCTGGCCAAGCGCTCTGTAGCAGGGGCCAGTTAGAATTCTTTATGGTTTAATGAAGAAAATTCGAAAATCCTGCATTGGCAATTTAAAATAAACAGTTGGAGGCTAATAAACAATTGTGTTATTAAGCTCTTAACTTTTAATTGCACCAGCTGTAGACATATCTGTATTTAACTGTATTTAGTTGAATGAAATGATATTTTAATTTGAATATTTCTTGTCCACCCATCGACAACTCGGAGTATCTTTGGAGCAGAAAATGAAACTTTCGATTAAGCGACTGAACTTGATACATTGAAAATAAAAGTGAGGGAAGAAGTATTAAATCATGTTGTATTTCGCGAGCACGTACGCTGTATGCACGGCTATAGTGCAGGGTTGTACGAAGGGGACCTTCGCGTGTATCTCGATGATACATATTGACATGTTTCAACATTACTGCAAATTGAGAAACATCACACCACATGTTCGCACAATAATATTGAGCGATTATGAGATCATTAGTCAATAAATATCCGATGCATATACATCAAATTACAGTTAGACAGTGTGGAGAATGTTATCATTGTAATACAGAGGCTCACAAATAATCAAGGACCTACCAGACGTTCAAATACCTTTACATAGCGATGCATCAATTCGAAAAAAGTTTCTTTCTATTTCCATTAACTATAAAAAGAGTTATTTGATTTGATGTTCAATGAAAATTAAACCGAATTGTGGGTTAAATATCTACCTATAAAACGCTTAACATAAAGTTCTGGTGTGCTATGTCCTGATCGTAAACATCATTCAACATTAAAATCCATCAGCACGCGATAAACATCTCTCGTGTACGCGGTACTTCAGGACATCCGTAGGAATCTTTCGAGGGTGACGTGCTCTCGCAGCGTTTACATCACGCGTTTTTGTGACTTTACAGCTACAGAAACCTCCTGAGCAGCCCATACTGTAGAGCCAGCGGCAAGGGTAGTGCGGAACTGTGGCGAGTTAACTTCAAAAGTTATGTTACGGACCATTTTTATGTTTTATTTCCACTTTCTCGTCTTAAAATAGAGGGAGCAACTTATTTTTTGGGAAACTCTAGTTCCAGGGCATCTGAAGTTCTTATCATTTTTTTTTTGTATTTATTTCCTTTTTTTTGTTTTCCACACTCGTGAGGAATTGCTCCTGCTGATTAAAGGTACAATCTCTCTATAGCCTTTAGAATGATATTACTAAAACAATAATGATACATTTCTAGTACCAACAATAATAATTTTGATGTTCTAATAGCAAAAATTATATTAAAATGTTGATAATAACAAAAAAATATCAGTGCAATCAAATCATCGATGTCCTACTATGGATAACGATAAACTATTGTATAAATATCACTGTAAGACATATTTCCATCTATAACAGCATTCACAATAATGATATTAATTATATTTCCCGTGTCAAAATAATAGATAATACTTAAGCCAATAGTAAACCAGATGAGCATAAATAAGTCCCATTCAAGCACACTTTAAAATGCACTGCGCAACACTATTTTCAGTCTGAGACGCAGTTCCGCTTTTATGAGCGTCTGGTCGGGAAGAAAAAGTTCTGAGCCTCTGACTGAGATCTGTGGAATTACGAGCTCCCACTCTCCCTTCTACAGCCTCTGAATAAGATCTGTNTTACGCGCTCCCACTCACCCTTGCGCATCATCTGACTGAGATCTGCGGAATTACGAACTCCCACTCTCCCTTGTGCCACAACAAATTGATGGAGCGCCCGTCAGGTACTCGGCATGAAGCCCTTGCCTTGTTCGGACATAGTGAGGTGTCCTTCACGCCAATTGCCTCCATTGCTTGCACCTGAGTTGTAGCGTAGCTATCGCTGCGAGTGCTTGCGCTTTGTAGCTCTCAGAGCCCCTCCCAGGGACGTCTCGCCGCTTCTGCTCCTGAATACGTCATGGTAATAAGTCACTCTGATCTGAGACTGACCTCTTAATGATTATCTACGGGTGTAAATGCTCAGGTCTTTCAAACAACAAGCTCGTAACAAGGAAGTGTCTCCGGTGGTATATGTTATGATAGATATCATACGTAATTCCTTGGCTTGAGTAACACATAGCCCAGAGAATAAAAGTAGCTGAAACCTTCAGTTCGCGAATGATCATCTATATCACCAAGACCTATAATTTTGTCGAAGTCCCACTCTACGGAAATATGAAGCAGGAAGTATACGTAGTAAACGTGATATTCGTTTCAAATGAAGCATGCGAAATTGTGCAAATAGCGCGTACGCTACATTCAGTTTCCAGTCCAGTGTTTGATTTTCGCTCTAAAATCTTGAAGCATTTTCCCGTAAACTTTAAGGCGGTTACGAAAGCAACAATCTTGCGATCCAGGATTAAAAGAAATGTTGTCGTAAATCTATATCATAGAAATAAAGCTAACACTAAATTTGCACCATCACCTTCAAAAATATATTCTTATCTACGTGTCTAAGATATCAAATTCAATTAAAGGCCTCAAAAACAGTATCCTACACAAACACAGTGTACTTCGTCAGATATTCAATCAATAATGGTGGATGTGGATGTCATAAGTGAACTATTTGAAAATTTTACTCTAAAGCCGTGATCAGCATTAATATTAGAAGTCAAAATCATACTCGCAGGCGAAGAAGAAAACTTCATGGTAAATTTACGCAATATAATCCCAAAATTCATCATGCATTTGGTTTCATTCAAGAGGTGAGAACCTTAGCTATTTCAGAGAATTTATTGAATCGAATGGTTATGCTTGTGATGAATGATCTGCATGATAGAGGAATGAGATCTCTAATCTTACAAAATAACGTAGCCACACACTGTACTTACTCAGAGAATTACTCTGTAATGTATCAAATTAAGCAAGTATATCAATGAATCGATTAGCAACATGTCCAATAACTCACCATTATTGAACTTAGTTGAAGAATCAAAAGTAAACCAATAAGTAAATTGAAATAGTAAAATCCTTAATTTTATTCCTTTTTAATACATCTACCTAGTGTTTCAACAACGTTTCGGGTATACACTCGGAATTTCTGAGTTACGTACATCGTATTTTTCTCTGCTTCGTTCTAAATTGCTTCACTACGCAACTCTTTTAATTAAAATGTGAAGCCAAACGATTCTTATAAAAACGTTGGAATTCAGAAATTTGCACTTGTCTTTGTCTTAGAACATTTACTGCTAGAAATTAGGAGCTTTTTACAGAGCACTACGGTCCCCCTGCACGTCGCGGCGTGTTCACCTCTTCACAGAGCACGCACGCGCGGCGCCTGAGGGCCTTGGAGACGCCGCTGTTATGGCCGTGGGCTCTGCTGCGCGCCGGCCTTGCATGTCACATGAGGGGAATTAGCGTGTGGGCTTTAACGTCAAAGTCATCAAAAAATCCGGAAGAAATTCGTATGAGTAGGTAGTTGAAACAGTTGTTTGCAAGGCGCATATTCGATCTCGATCAAAGTAGTAAAAAAAGTCTTTCTCTGAATATCAATTTTTAGCACATCAAGAATGAATGTATGTCCGTGAGAGCAGGTAACAAGAAAAAATAATTAATAGAATGAATATTTAATTTCAACTGCTAAATTTCACACTCTGTTTTAGCACGTACCCAAAATACGGCTCGTGCAAAATTACCTGAAAATTAACACAGATGATAAATCAAACACAGATGTATACACCCTTCAAGAATACACCCTGTTTCAATAAACATACAAAGAACTCGAGTTGAAGAGTTTTAACGTTTCTCTTCTTCTAAGTAAAATAGCAGAAGTTTCACAATTCATGGACACCTCTTTCATAGAAAATAATCCTTATAAAATTGAAAACCCTAGCACCACCATATTTAAATCTAAACACGAGTCATCAATTAAATCATCCAGCATGGTTTGTTTGTGTGAAAGAACTGGAATAGGGACGCAGACGTTCGTAAATCCCCACGTGAGCCCAATTCACCGCTTACAAAACTGCGTTTCATAGTGAAATTATAAGAATTGCCGAGCATGATACCTGAGGTGGGAGTTGAGACGTGAAGCATTGTTTACCTAGGGACACCTGAACACCCAGTGCCTGTGTGCCGTCCACCATCACTGCACCTTAACCCAATGATGCTTCGTTGAAAGAATTAGGAAACCAATCCTCAGCACACAGAAAACGTACATATGCTTGCTGAAAAGCATGCTCATAAAAGTATGACAACTGAATCATTGAAACTATTGTCACGTTTATGTTCAAGTCTTCATCACAAATACAAAGCGTACGAATTATGCAAGTCGTAAATCTCGCCTTTATTATTAAGTGTACAGCTGGCGTAATGAAAAACAATGAATATAGCATTCTTGTCGTATTTGATGCAATCATACCTACCTATTGCTTTCAAATGTAATTAAATTTATAAGTAATATTCAATTGAATTGAAAGAGAAATCAATCCAATTGATAATGAAGGCATCTCATTTCCTAACTGAGCAGTTTATCAGACGGTTAAAAGATCTAGTGTCATTACGAGTATCGACCAAATTTTTACCTCATTGGGGATCCCTTTTTACGTAAGGTCCCTCGAGAAAAGTATTTGTTTAATTTGTTTAATATCTAAGCATAGAGAACTGCCTTTCTATTTTCATCTCAACGGAAAGTTACACGGATGCAGGCTGAGATGTCTTGCTCAAATCTTGGAAATAATTTAAGACGCGTACACACACTACTCAAACAAGTTATACTACGCCAAAAACCAGGCTGTGCTAGTGAACATTAATGACCAAAAGAACAATGTGACAGAGGTTGGATATAGTAGCAAATCAGAATATTTTTCAATATGCCATATTTTCCAGTCATAAGAAAAGTAGGAAATTGAGAATGTGAATAAAAATTAGCCCTATGCACAGCTGTCGACCACAGTAACTGACCGAATTCTGAGACTCAGCGCCCGCCAATGACTGTCACTAACACAAGGTTACGGTAAGAGAAAATCATGAAATTATTCAAGCAGACGAAAAAATGCAACCGTCGTTCCGTCCGGCGTGAATAATTGTGCTCTAAAACTGGAAAGCAATTTTTGTACGAAAAGCTTATGTTGTAACCACTAACCTTATGTTTATACAAACTAACATCTCGTAATTACTTATCATACACTAATAACTGCTCTCAAAATCATTGATCGAAATCAGCATAATTCACCCACGTTCCTGTGTTACAGAAAGCCAAAAGCTTTGTTGAACAGCTTCTCAAAGTTACAATGTCATATTCCTCGAGCCATTCATTGGAATTGCTCAGCTGAGACGGCCACCTGCACAGGTCCAACCAAAAGAGCACCAGGAAGTCGTACAGGCCACAGCATTGTCTCGACCACGCAACTTCCTCCATAACACAAAACAACGATCTAGTGCAGTAGCAGTGCTCGGCCCGCTGTCACGCTCTTCCACCGCTTTAGCCTCTTAATGATCGGTAACTGGATATCCACTATGCGTCATTTGAGGGGAAACTTGAGACACGGATATCTATTCACACTGAGACCTCTATGTTACTATGTGCATCTGTTTGCTCGGCCAACGAAGAGATTTTAAAAGTATTACATTGATGTTCTAAATAAAATTAAAGAGGCATTTGACAAGCCTTTTCACAGAGATTCAGGGGCTGAACGTATCATATATGTCTTAAGAGGAAAGAGATGAGCTGCCTTTTCATTCCGATAGTACATTCAGCAGAAAATTATTTGGTAATAAGAGCACCACTTACCTGGAATATCGCAAAAATCTTACCAATATTTGATTAATTTTTGTTTATTTGTTTCCAAGGAACTGTAGGCCAACAAGAAAACACAACGATAACAACACACACAATCACATAACTCTAAAACAAACAGTATAAAAAACATTTTGACGAAAGTATTGAAGTAAAATAAATTTTGATAAGACATTTAGTCCTACACTCACTGAAGACACAACACGTAAACTGCGAAAATCATTCACCAAGAGTTCACACATCTAACAAACTCTTGTGAACTGTACTTGCGTCTTTGGAATAGCCTACTCTAAGTTTACTGTCAAACATTTATAGAAATCCGCATAAATGCATATTAAAATGCCGAATATAACGTATATAATGTCAAGTTAAATTGATTTCCAAGTAAACTTAAACAATCACGTTCAAAAACCAGACAGGGCCAGTTGACTCAGAATTGCAGGTAAAATAACCTTTTCTCTTCACTGCGAGTTAGCAGCTGTAAAGTTATCAATAACCGTACAGACTTCTTCCACTTGACGTGGCATAATATTAACAATTGTCATGAAACCAACGACGAATTCCAAGAATAATAATAACACATCCAAGAACAATTTTGAAAAATACACGGGATTTTCGAAAAAAATGTCATGCTTGACAGATTTTGCACAGACCACAGGATTTTGCACAAAGTACAGGATCTTGCACAGCGCACAGGATTTTGCACAGAGTACAGGATCGTGCACAGCGCACAGGATTTTGCACAGTCCACAGGATTTTGCACACCGCACATCATTTTGCCCAGCGCACAGGACTTTGCACAGTGGACAGGATTTTGCACAGCGCACAGGATTTTGCACAATGCACGGGATTTTGCGCAGCGCACATGGTTTTGCACAACGCACATGATTTTTCAGTGCGCCTAATTTTTCATTGTACAGTACATGATTTTGCACAGCGCACATGATTTTACAGTGGACCGAATTTTTCATTGTACAGAATTTTGCACAGTGCTGAGAATTTGCATAGTGCACAGGATTTTTCAGTGCTCAGGATTTTGCACAAGCCCTCGCTCTCCCGCAGGAGTGCTCCTACGACCGTGCGTGCGCATCAGTCCAGCTGTCAACATACACAAAGCCTCGGAAACTCGTTAAGGACGCGCGTTACGCGGAAACGGGTAAAGTCGTCAGTCCCAGCTTCTGAAGTCGTCAGTCCCAGCTTCTGAAGTCGTCAGTCCCGGCTTCTGAAGTCGTCAGTCCCAGCTTCTGAAGTCGTCAGTCCTAGCTTCTGAAGTCGTCAGTCCCAGCTTCTGAAGTCGTCAGTCCCAGCCTCTGTAGCAAATGCCGCAATTGTTGCGCACAGCGGCCAGTTTACGATAACACAGACTCGCATAGCGTGACATAAGTGTATGCATAAACAACATCTGAGACGAAGAGGTGCTGAAATCTAAACTAAGTCGTCCGTCCTCTGATTCACACCTTGATAGTTAATAGTCAAACTAAAAGCTCTTTTTTTAATAGTAACCATACACCGCAATCTTGTGAGTGCGTACGAAGACATTCGTTAGTACCTACTCGCGAGTGTACGTAAAAGTTTTAGCATTTTCTTGTGGCTTTGAATCGATATTCATTAAACGACCTAACATAAAAAGATTGCTAACATCGGGAAATTGAAGATCGCCTCAGTCCACATACAGAGCGCCAAATAAGTGCCTGCAACGGCACGAGACTACGTATATGAGTCGAGTGTAGCAAAATTTAGTGGTTCAATTCACTGTAAAATTTCAGCTAAAAGTGATTATACTACTGAAAAATATGTCAATTGGCATATTCATCGCAAGAATATATAAAAAATGTAATTACAATAATACATAGGATATATAGAGAAATAAAATAACATTGATCTTTTTTTCATTTTTTTAATTCATTGATACACCGATCACAATCAAATGACTTTTCTAAGTTGCTTGAGAATACGTGCACGCAAGTTGCTTGATGCGCACACAGCGCAGAGCCTGAAGGGATCACGAAAGCCTAAGGTAACATACAAATATGATGTGTTATGAACTTATTATATACCCTGGACTGTTGCGGGA
>VOMN01080254.1:0-15257 GCA_014899125.1 Orchestia grillus
TCAACAGCTTGCGGATATGCGAAAGGACAGCATGCGCACAAACTGGCGGCACTCCAGTTTGGCCAGGGCATAGAGGCCCAAACAACTTCAAGATATTCAAGATATAACATACTTCCAAAAGATGCCAAAGGCTTAAATAATCAACTCAAGTTTTTTCCTTCAAAAGTGTAAAAAACTAGTTACTTTTATGCAGTGAGTTCAAATATTATTTGCTTACCAAATGCACTAATTTTTCTCTCAGACTGATTGACATTTAGGATAAGTATGGCTCTAATAGGGTAGAAGTTGGACAGCTGACACCACGAGTGCTTTACCTCGTGAGACGTTGAAGACCAGTGTAGTGAGTGTACGCCGTGCGGTCGACTGCGTTTGAGGTTGGTGGAACTGTGGTGTGCTTGCGGTCTAGTTTTTGCCACGTGATGCCATTGATCTGTCTAGTGAAAAAATTCAGCATGAGATTCCAGTGGACTACATTGTAATGAGTGAATAGTAACTTAAGAAAAATGTATTATTTATTTTTTGTGCTAACCGGCGGTGTCGGCAACTACTCGGGTTGCTATGGGCAGTTGGGTAGTGTCAACTAAGGCAGCTAAAAAGATTCGAAACCGTATTGACATCTCGCATATTAATCATCCTTGCTAATTTATTTTAATAAAGTTGCTGCTAGATAAAATTGAATTTCAGTTTTGATTTGGAAGTTGATGTTTTTGTAACCAGTTTGCATTTATATGAGCCACATTAACAACCCAACTCTAAAAGTTTCTTCTATAGTTTAGTGAGAGTACTGGCTCCAGTTGGTCCATGCACCTCTGGTTTTCGATGTTCTTTCAACTTTTCAGGTGTGTGGGCAGAACATACAAAATGCATAAGCATATCAATGTACTAGCCAAAAGAAGCTTTGTGTCATTGTACTTATGTTAGAATGTTTGTTAGTCTTGTTAGTAGCCCTTACCTAGAGACAGTGGGCATAACTAAGGTGGATGGTCCAGCATGCGTGGCATAACCTGGAGCATCATTAAGGGCTTTAGGGACACTAAAATTTAGTGCAGCTTGGCATTTATTGTACTGCAAAAGTGTAATTGGTGAAGGTTAATTTTGGCTTAGGCTGATTTATAACATGACCACAACCAATAAAACTTGTATAAAATCATCAATAATTGAAAGTATAATAACTAGTGCCAAGTTTTATGTTCATATTTGACTTAAATGTATTAAAATATTTTTAAAAAGTTGGTTAATATTTACTTTACTGCTGCCAACTACACAAAATGTCCTGTTTATCATGACATCTGCATTTTAGTGTCATTGGATAAGAATTTTTCTAAGTGGAGGAAACCTATGTTTGATATGTTCATGGTAACAAGATATTGTGAAAAATTAGTTAATATTACATAACCGGTTTCTCCCTCCTTAGCCTCCTTCCAGTTATGTTAGGTTATTGCAGATTTGTTTTGTTTGTTTAACATAACAAAATGGTATAATACTGGTAGTCAGAATATGGAAAAAGGTTACCCAAATTTTGGCAGAATTTGTGTTCTTACATTCTACTAGTTTAGGAATGACTTGAATATCTTTCAATATAATTTTTTCTATGCTTCAAAGCCTTTTGAAAATAGGTCTTCTGCACATGAAAAAATAATTCCTATCCTATGACATTCAAAGAAAGACTGATGAATAGGATGCTATGCAGTTGGCTACAGAAAAGTAAATTTTTCAAAAATGTCTCTTATTCTTCTGTGCTGGGTGTATTAAAATTAAATGAAAATTCTAGTGATATCTGTTTGGATCAATCATGTTTTTTTAGTATAAAATGCCCCATCTAGAACTTTTTTAAACTGATAATTAGTTTTAAAACTCTTAGATTTCAGTTATGCTTATTTAAAATTATGTCTGAAAATAGGCGGCCAGATATAAACACTAATCAATACTACCATAACATAATCATAATTCCTAATCTTGTTTGTAGGTCCATGATACTAAGTTTTCCTATTTACTACTACTGATGTTCAACTCTGGAGAAGATAACTCCATTGTTTGGTTGCCCCCCAGTATGTTCTTGGTTTATGGATTCAATATTGTGTTAATATTTACTTCAACTAGGCAAAGTGCACAAAATGTCCCATTCATCCTACAGCTTTCATTTGTCTCATTGTATATACTTTATTTTTCTCATAGATGGAAACTTGAAACTTAATGTTAAAAGGTTTACCATTGCATAGAGCTATTCAAGACATTATTTAGAATTTTTTGTTGACAACTTTTTACTATCAGGGAATTTAGTGTCATGTGTAGTCAGTTTGTATCTTTTTAAGGGCTATAAATTGATGTTTGTGTAAGTGTAATTATAACTTATATCTGTAGTTATACTAGTTTTGGACACGTACAATTTTTTAAAAACATGTTCTGTAATTATGTTTGACGCAGATAATAATTTCTGGCTCAGCAGTTAAATATAGCAGTTAGATGAAATTGATTGCTAACTTGATGGAAAACAGAAAAGGTTTTTCATCTCACTGGTTTATTTGAATTACCTTAGATTAAGAACCCTATGGGACATTGAAATTTTGTTTTCGGTTTGTAAAAGTGTCGTATGTGGTTGCTTAGTTTTCTTACAACTTAAAAACTTTACTTAAGAAGAACTAGAGTGTATTAGTGATAAGCGCAATTCAAGTAGGGCAACATCTTGTGAATGGAGATTTTGAGTGACATCTAATGACCGGGCCTGCATTCCATGTCAAGAACTGATAAAGATGTAAAAATTTATCCCATTGAGTGCAAGATTGAGAGGTATTCTATTGATGAACTTACTAATCTTTTATCAAGCTCAAAGTAACACTTATTAGCTAAAGATTTTTCACCTGAGATAAATTGCAGGGTAATCAAGTTTTTGTTATTTGACTTTTGATCGAAAAGCAGCTGATGTTGCACGAGTGGCTGCTAATCAACGAGGATACAAATGAACCTTTTAGCTGTTGTGTGGTCTAATATACTCTTATAATTGATAAAAATCAATATTAAACGTGGTTTATATGTTTCCTAAATTATGTGTTGAGCCAATTCCAAAAAATTTACCAATGCCAATTTTAATTGTTTTGCCATTGATACTTTTTATTATAAATTTGCCTAGTTGATATAAAAATTAAAATTCTTATCTATTTTTGAAGATTTAATTAATCAGTGACACTTATCCAAGTTTATTGTTACAGCATATAAATGCTGTTTTCAAATTATTGTGATACTAGATAATGAGATGTGTTCATGGCCAATGTCATGAGAAAAAGCCTTAATCCTACAAAAGGAGGAAATAATTGACATCTTTGTCACTACAGATCTCTTAATGCATGCTCCCATGAAAAGAGTAATTTTAGAAATTGAGCCCAAGCTAAGGGCTCATTTTCTTGTGCTGAAAGAATGAGAGTAAGGCAGGTTGGTTGTTGATTAAAAACAAATGCATATAATTACATATTGATGGTAATTGTGAAGATTAATGGTCTAATTTTGTAAAATCTTATTATGAACAATGCATATGTTAGGCTCAAATTCCACTTGCAAGTTGTACATTGTTAATAATGATTACACTTCAAGAAAATGATGACCACTATTCACTCTAATACGTGTCTACTGTTGCTCTGATATCTGACATCATCAAGCCATCACTGTAACTTCCTTTGCAGAATTGCCAGAATTTGAGCAAACACTATGAAGTAATGTCTATACATATTTTCTAAAATAGGCAATTGAACCTGTTTATGCATCCAAACTTTGAAATCATATTTCATCATCAAATTTTTTTTTTCAAACTGTGTATCCTAGGTTTGTACAAATTGTATTTAGCCTTGAGCTGGGGAAAAAGAGTTCTGTACCTGAGTGGATGGGACTCTTAAACCCCTATAAAGTATGCCCCTTGTGATTACACATATAATCCATCAGTCCTCTCATCACTGGAAGCAGTTCTGAAAAGCTTCTTTTAAGTTGGTGCAGTGCTCTTATGTTGCATCATCTATCATCTAAAGCTAATCTCAAATTGATTTTGTCTATGTGAACAACCAAAATCTACATAGGGCTATTAGGTGAGTAGGGAGCCTGGTAAACCTGTGGAATGGAGTGCATGATCAGGAAAGTCAGGACCAGGTATAATGAACAAGCTGGCACATTGTCATGATGTGAGAACTAGTTTTGTGCAGCCCACTGATCAGGTCTCTTGTTCTGAACTGTATCACAAAGATGACTGAAGGAAGGACTTTTTGGTAGTATATACTTCTTGTTGATGGTCTACTCTTCTGGTGCATACTCAAGATCCACAATGCTCCAATGGTTGAAAAAACAAGCAGCATCACCTTCAATCTACTTCAAACCTGTTGTGTTTTTTGGCCTTTGAGAATGTGGGTGCTTACATTGTGGCTGTGCTTTGGTTTCTGTGTAATACCCATATACTTGGGTCTCATCACAAATGATCAATCTTCAGGAAATGAAAATTGCTATTGGTGCATTTCAGACCCTCTAGTCCTTTTCTTCTGAAATTTGTGTACCTGGGATGCCTTAGCTTCATAGACAGCAGTCATTTCTGGAGTTGGTATATAAAAGGGCTCCACCCCGTACTGAACAACACTCAACCAGGAGCTGTTCAAAAGTCAAAACTTCTGGATTGGCTGTGCCAACCTCCTCTTAGTCAGAGCAGGCCACATCGTTTCTCTCTCCCATGTCATTTTGTGTGGCTCATTGTTCAGAGTTGATGTATTTCATACCTTGGCTGACCCCTTGGCCAGCTGCTGATGGGATACATAATTTCTCCCATCCCTTTCATATACAGGAGTCAAGATTATATGCAACTTTTCTACCTTTTTAGGTTTACAACTGTCATATAAACCAATTTTCTGTTTATATGCTGGCTCATATATTCTGCAAGCTATTGCCCAGCTCACTTCTGTCTGCTTTGAGTTAGTGGTCCTTCACAAGTCAAAGAACCCAGCTGTCCTTGTCGTGGCTTATTTTGTTTGGACCTCCGTCCTCACCTTTTGATGATGTTGTGGCCCTTGAGGTTCTGCAATTGGTGTCATCCCAGCCTCTTGATGACCAGTTTTTTCATGTAGCTCAGTTTTCTCCGAAATTTACAATTTTAGTTGTAATCTAATGAAATGTTAAAAATGCAAAAAATATGAAGGTATAAAATTGTGTTTTCAGATAATGTGTAGCTGTAATAGTTTGAAAATTATACCTATTTGAAAATGAGTTTCCTGTCTTGTACCATGTTGTATAGACTTCAAGCCCTGGTGTGTCCAGTGTTGCCATTGGCGAGTAAAAAGTTTTGGAGAATGAAAAATTCTCGGGAATTGAAATTTCTTTAGGAACAAGATTTCTTCATATTTGCAACCCTTGTCTGTCTGGAGCTGGACTTGACATCTGTGCCTGAAGCACCCGACGGATATAAGAAGCAAACAGGTGGCACTCTCTTATGGAAAATTGAAAACCATTTTGCTCATCTATAGAATATAGTTTTTACCCAATAGATTTTTCTTCTTGGGTTTTAGCAGGACCAACTTTGATAAAATAGAGAAATAAGCTCATAGATTTTATGTTTTGTGTTTCAATACGTAAACTTTAATGTTTACTAAGCCTTAAAATGAAATATAAATGTTGAACTTTATTCCGTAAGATTTAGATTTGAGAAGGACCATGTATTTTAGACCCTTCATTCCTTGTCATTCAGCAAGTGATACTTGTCTTGTATTACGCCCAGTGTCCTGAAACAACCCACCTGACAGTTATGGAACCTGCCTACAATGGTGAAAATGTGGCCCTAACTTTCATAGAGTTTGTCATAAAAATACATTTGTATTAATCTGTTTGAATATCTCCATTTAACTTTCTATGCTTCAAAATTAGTATTATTCCTGAGCAAATTCTATCCATTGTGGTTAAAATAAAAGCAATCTGTAGGACACTATGCTGTATGTCTAGCTAAAGTAAATATTTTTATCCATGATTTAATTACTAGTGAAACCTGTGGTAATACAGTACTACAATTTTTAGTCTTTCTTAAAGACTTGATGTCTGGTATTTGTGAGATGAATATCATTTCTCATTATGTATGTGGGCTTTTTTATGGTCTCTTTCTGGCATCTGCAAGATATTGGTATATTTTTTTTTTCACTCATGTTACTGTTTTTCTATCTCTGACTTGATCTTCAGTAAGAACATTCTCATTCTCTGGTGCTGTGATGCTTCTTTTCCTTTGATGCATTTTCTTGGTTTTTATTTTGGATGTATATTTTTTTCAGCTCCTGAACACTTCTATCTTTATCTTTGTATTTCTTGTCTTTCCTCATTTTTTGAGTTCTCTATTCTCTCTATTTTGTGTGGGTTTGGCCAATTCCACTGTACTTTATTTGACAAAGTTTGCATAGAAAGTTTTTATTTTGGCTAATTTCTTTTGGTAAGAAAATTTGTAGTTGATACATTGCACTGCCATACTTTGGAAACTAATGTTAACTCAACTTTGTTGTTAATTAATGTACAAGTGTTTTTTCCTGGTTGTAATTTCTGTATCATATTATTAATGTGTGACACGCATAGATAGGGTGAAAGGAAGGAATAATGTTGCAAACATATTAACATATAGGTTATTCAAAATTTATGGGCAGAGGTGGAAAAATTTTGTTATTGGGAGTAAAAGCTAAAATAACCATAAACTTGTTGCAAATATTTTCTTCTGTATATTTTCAAGTCCATCCTTGTCACTAGATACTTGATCATTCTTGCACTACAGGCTATAACTTAACCTAATTTATTACTTGTTTATTGTAAAATTTTCAAAAATTGAGTCTATAAATCCTCTGAAATTATCGACATTCCATTGCTAGCCTGGATATTTCCAAGGAGTAACTATCCTCCCCTTCATACATTAGACACAAAAATCCTGGCCCTTTGGCTTGGGCCCAAATGCTAAAATTACACCCTGCTCCACGGCAAGGAGGAGTGTTGTTCCTCACTGGAGAGCTTGTGGAAAAAACTATTATGAGTGGGGGTAGATGGGACCTGGGTGCAACTTTAGGGGCTGATGACAATTTTGACATTGGGCTTTAGTTTTCCTAAGCCAAGGGCATTGGGCCTTAGTTTTCCTAAGCCAAGGGGGTAGTCACATTCCTGTACCTCAATGATTAACCTCCTATAGCCTAAACTGTCCTACACCTATGCATACATATTGACTCAAATGTAGGGCTTGTTGTTGGTGGCTTTCATTGTTGTAGTCAACTGTTAGTAGTAATCTATGTGGGCTCATTTCAGAAAAATCCTTCTGTGGACAAAAAATTAGAGTATCAAGGTTATTAGTCTTATCACAAGATTGACTGGTAAAATTTTCTTACAAAGAAAAGGAAAATATAATCACTCAAAAAAACAGTTTTGCTTAAGGGAAAAGTTTTTGGATGATTCTTGACAGCGCATCTGAATTTGTTTATACATTTTTTTTGTAATGGAATGATTGTGCGTTTAAACATGCATTTTGATTTCTACTGACTCTTTAAGATGAATAGGCAATTGAGGTCTCAATGTTTGGTCCATTTATAATGCAACTACTTTGCACTGCAACTTGTTACTGATTTGCTTCTGAACCAAATTAGACTGCATTTAAATATCTTAGAGTGTAAGCTTGGATAATGATTTACTTGTATAAATATTTTTAATTAACAATTTTGTTTATAATTAATTGATACTAGTGTGTGGTTGTACTGTTACATCTATGCTGGGCCATCTAAATTAGCGCTCTAATTTAGGCATCAAAACTAACCATGTACAGATCTTGTCCAAATTCTTCTGAAGTTTATTTGGGAGACTCAAATTTCAAAATTATATAATTTAAATTCAGTAAATTTTATTTCAAAATTCCAATCAAATGTAGATCTTGCTAAAGGTGGTGTCTTACATGGACTGTAAATTATGTCAGATTCATGTAGTGCTTCTGTAGCTTGCTACATTGTAGGGAAAAGTGTGGAACAAATTTACTGTGCCTGTACTGATCCACCATAAAAAATTCAGGTATTGATGTTTAAAAATTTACTTTTAGATTCTCAATGTAGATGCTGAAGTACATTTTTCAAGATGGTACTGGTAGACATATTTTATTAGATTTATACTGAAGGGGCATATAATCATCAAATGAGGTAACAATCTTTGAGTCTAGAGGCACCCCCATATTTCTGAATATCAACTAATACTGACTAGAAATACTAAGTTATTTTTAATCTTTTTCATATACAGTTGATGCCCACATCAATGGACTAAAATAAGGAAAAAATGTTCCAATAATGCTGCACCTATAAGCAATGTTGCCCAATGTTTAAAAAACTTCAAGCACTCTCCTGCCTAAAAATGAGATCATAGTCATCTAACAGTAATTTTTTTTAACCATGCACTGAGATTGACTAAGTTGGATGTATTCAGATTGGTTTGAAGTCCTTTGAAACAAGGTCTGTTGATGCTAGTGTCAACTGTTTCAATTCTCTTGAATTGTTATTGTAACTCAAGTTCACTCAGAGATTTTGTTTTGCAGGGTGTGAAGTTTATGCTTTGTTGAACCAATCAGAAGCATTGTTCTTCAACTAACATGCCATCTAGGTCAGAGGACATTCTGGAAGGTTTCCAAATGTAAGTTTTTATTCTTAATTTTGACTAACTTTGTATGAAAATTTGTAGCTTTTAATTTGTTCATGATACCATTGAGTCTTGTTTGGTGGTGACTGCTCATAAGGACATGAAGTCTTATATATAATTATATATTATAGTGTTAAATTGCCATCACCACCTGCACTATTTTCTTGCCTAAAACTGATGCCTTCTTTCATTCTGCTACACTGTGGCAGTTAGATGCATATTTTGAAGACTCGATTAGTTTGAGATTTCATTGTGGCCTGTTGCAGGATGTTGCTGAACATTTACAGATTTGCAGCTTAGGTTTAGTATTAATTTGAAACTTGAATATTTAATTAGAGCTCTGGGTGGGTGACCAGAAGGTAGATGAACTTCTGTACATAGTCACAGCTGATCTGGGTTACCTGACCTACATATTGAGAAAAGTAAGCACAGTGTGTTATCTGATGTATTTTTTCATTAACCCTTGGCTGCCTGAATTGCTTGCTAGTTGACTAACATTTATTCATATTAACTTCACTAAGTTTTTCATAAAGGTATATTAATATTCCAACGAGTTAGAAACATAAACAGGCTAATATTTCAGAAACATAAACAGGCTAATATTTCCTGTTAGTATGTTGCATTTTGTTTAGACAAACAGCATGTTTAGAAATAATTATTTTCAGTGTGTCAAACTTAATGTGTGGGGCAGTAGAGGTCTAAATCAGTTGATGACTGCTGCTTAGTCTGAATTTTAGGGACCTAAGGAGGAAAGAAATTTTTTGACAAAAATAACTTTTGATTTTGTATATGAACTTTCGCAATATGATCTACTACTTCATATGGGTAAAACTGAAAAAAATAGGTGTAATTTTTCTTGTGTGTGCTTCTAGAGTTGAGTGAATTAGATGTGCAATGATTTCACCATTAATAGATCTCCATCCTCTTTGCAGTAACTGGATGAACCTCCGTGATGCAGACACAGGCCGAATTTTATGGCAGGGAACAGATGATTAGTGAGTACCTGTCCTGATTGCATGGGTCAAGTTAGGTGGTAGTGTCACATCCAAGAACTCGTATGCTGATTGCTTCCCTATTGTGTGGAGCTGAAGAAATTTATGCAATGGTCTTCTTGGCTACAGTAGAAATTTCTTAAACATAGCTCACTTTACCCCATTTGGATTTCTGGATAACATCAATAGCACTATGGTGTGTAACAAAATTTCATTTGTCTATGCCTTCCTCTGGAGAGTTAGGTTTGTCTATGCAATGGGGAGTAGCATCCCCACAGGGAAATTGTTAGGTTACCTCAGCTTTAGGTAGGCCCTCTGGAGTTTTATCCCTCATGCCCACTTTCCTTCTTTCTATTTTAATGCCTTGTTCACTGATGTTTGTATGTCTTTTCTTCCTTTTCATCCTTTTCATTTTTACCTTACTGTTTCTATGTACAGGGGATCTTGTGTAAGAACACCTCATGCATAGATTCCCCATTTTCCAAAGTGCAAGTCTGAGGTACCAAAGCACTGCTATCCTTAATACTACTCATGCCACTTCTACAACTACCACTGCTACCACTTGTCTGTTCCCTGGCTTAAAACTATAATTTTACCTCTCATGGAGCATTGGATAGACAATGGTTTTAGGTTAATCAGGTTTGTCTATTGTTTGCTATGGGGACACTGGCATCCCTGTGGAGAGGCTGGCATCCCTGTGGAGAGGCTGGCATCCCTGTGGAGAGGCTGGCATCCCTGTGGAGAGGCTGGCATCCCTGTGGAGAGGCTGGCATCCCTGTGGAGAGGCTGGCATCCCTGTGGAGAGGCTGGCATCCCTGTGGAGAGGCTGGCATCCCTGTGGAGAGGCTGGCATCCCTGTGGAGAGGCTGGCATCCCTGTGGAGAGGCTGGCATCCCTGTGGAGAGGCTGGCATCCCTGTGGAGAGGCTGGCATCCCTGTGGAGAGGCTGGCATCCCTGTGGAGAGGCTGGCATCCCTGTGGAGAGGCTGGCATCCCTGTGGAGAGGCTGGCATCCCTGTGGAGAGGCTGGCATCCCTGTGGAGAGGCTGGCATCCCTGTGGAGAGGCTGGCATCCCTGTGGAGATGCTGGCATCCCTGTGGAGATGCTGACATCCCCAGAGCGGTAGATAGATGTTTGAAACTTCTATCTTTGCTTCTTTCAATTTTCATGCCTTCTATGCCAATTATTCTTTACATTTTCTTCCTCTCCCATCTTAACTTGCAGTTTCTATGCACAGAGAATCTAGGGTGGGAACACACCTGTGCATAGATTCCACATTTTCTACAGTCCTTACTAGAGGGTCCCTTCTTTTTGCACTCTATGGGTCACATGTAAATCGGATAGAGAGCTCTAAAGTAACGAACTAATAATCATAATTTCCTATTTTTTTTTAACTATGCAAAATGAAAATATTATTGTAAGGGTAGGACTTTGCTTCTATGGTCAGGTTAATGGATTGTCAGGTTTGCCTCTCTAATATAGTACCAGTACAATGCGAAGGCAAAGTTTCGTAGGGAAAATAGGTGTTTTTTATTGTTATGTAATACATGGAGTTAGGAAATAACACTTATTGCACGGAGCACAAGTCATGTTACATGGTGTCGTCACGATACTAAAACTGCGAGATGATCAATTGTGGTCAATTGTGATAATACCCTCGCAGCATGGTAAGGATTAGCCTCAACATTTCTGTGTTGCTGAGGGGATAAAGATATGTAATGAGCTTATTCCTCATAAATAGGTAGGTATCCTCTTTCAGTGCTTTCGATCCTGTATGTTACTCTTTCTGTGACAGTGCAGGGCTCCCTCTTACACTTCTACTGTGTGCCTCTCCATTACTAATTTTTAAAGTTTGGCATGCTGGTATCACTCACTACTCACTCAGTTGCTAGAAATTGCCAGAAGGGATATTTCAGGAGACATAGGATTAAGATATTCAATAAGATTAGGATAGCAAGGCTTGTCCAATGTTTGCTATGTGGACTGGTCTCCTAAGGTAGCACTTACAGGGTGCCTCAGCTGGAGAGTATAGGCCTTCAGGACTACTATCTCTGGTACTCGGTTTGCTTCTTTCAATTTTCATACTTTCTTTGCTGTCTCTTCTTTGTCTTTTCTTCCTCCTAATTCTTAAACTACTGTTTCTATGCACTAGGGATTCTGTCTGGGAACAGACCTTGTGCTTAGGTGCTTTGATTCTTTATTCTCTGTAGTTTGTAGTAAATGGTCCTTTGTCTTTGATCTCTTCTGATCACTTTCCGTGTGGATATGGAGCTTTAAACTAACTAGCAATCTAATATCATCTTCCCCAAAGGGAGAAATATTCAATGCCGAAATTATCAGTATTTATCATTGGGGATTCTGAACAATACTGGTACTGATTTTGGCAATGTTGCTACCAATTTATGTTGTGGATACATGCTTACTTCTAATAAATTAAGTTTTGACTGAGCCTTTACGAATTTCAGCTTCTGGTAGTTGACTGCATACTTACTCGTTGCATTGTATTCTGTTATAACAGTCTAAAGGTGGAATTATTTAAGATCATCTCTCTAATGACTTCACTTAATATTTTGAAACATGTAACAGAAATGAGTCTGATGCACATTTCCGTTATCAGTTGCGCTAGATGACTTGATGGCCAGGCAAATTGCTGGCTTGTGTTATTGAGACGAGAGTTTGGTTCTTTTGTCACATTTGTTTCCTTTTTGTGGTAAGATTTATTATAGCTGTATTTCATTGCTCTTTTTTGTATCATCCTTATTTCTTATCCTATGTCAAGCTTAGTGTGTCACGACTATGGGTATTATGTGTGACCTACACTAGAGTACCAATACTAACACATCTAGTGAAAATGTGTATTTGGTGCACCATTGCAGCACAGCCCCAGATGTGGAGCACGAGGCGAGGGTGCCACGCAAGATCCTGCAGTCGAGGGCTGTCTCGAGGGAAATTTCATTCTCAAGCGTGGTGCCCATGGACAAGTTCAGACTGGAGCAGAGGGTATATTACAAGGTGAGCTGTCACGCATTTGTCGCTCAGTGCACCTTCCGATGTTGTATCTTGGATACGTAGTAGCAGCTGTGGTTTGTTCTCCACACTTAGGGGACGTTGTATCTGGAATACGTTATCGCAGCTGTGGTTTGTTCTCCACACTTGGGGTACGTTGTATCTGGGATACGTTGTGGCAGCTGTGGTTTGTTCTCCACACTTGGGGGACGTTGTATCTGGGATACGTTGTAGCAGCTGTGGTTTGTTCTCCACACTTGGAGGACGTTGTATCTGGGATACGTTGTGGCAGCTGTGGATCGTTCTCCTCGCTTGGGGGACCTATTGCTAGGTTATTTTTGGCCGTGTGGTATCTCCCCTTATGTGGTACCAATTATCTAGTGTACCAAGTATAGTTTGTTCATCACACTTAAGTTGGCGTGTGTTAGGTTATTTTTGTACTACGTTGTTGTGAACTGGAAACATTTCGAGGGCTGAACTTCTTACAAAAAAGGCTCAACTGAAAAGGGACGTCTTTTAACTAACGAAATAGTGTAAAAGCAATTGCTCACGTTCCACACTCCCTTGTGTGCTTATTCACCCTAGTCTTGAATGAACAACAAGAATTGATGACTAAACTATCATTTCTAATGTCCAGAACTTTTGACAGTGGTTTTAACGAGGCTAACTCAACTCGAAAAGAATCGCTTGTAGGAAGCAGTTGTGGAGTTTGTTTGATTGCTATGGTACAGAAAGCAGAGCTGTGTTCGTGCTCTCTCAATGTTGCAGGGTTCATCCAAATTTCAAAGTTACAACAAAGCTATTGGATTGTCTTCTGTTATCACATTAAACAAAAAAATCTCAGATTTTACATGGTTGATTTAACAAGGGGGTCATATATTTCAGAAAATTAGAAAACATAATTTTCTGGAATATATGACCTCTTGGTTAAATAAACCTTGTAAACTTACAGCCAATGATAATCTTTCTTCAAATTCGATCGCTGTTTCAAACATCATGTTCCTATCTCGGTTAAATTTTCCCCGTCAACATTGAATGAATTTTGTCGGCGTAGCCTATTTACGGCGCAGCATGTCATAAGTCCAAAATTTTCGTTGTTTCGTCCCTTGAAAACGCACGCTACTTTAAGCGTGCGAAAGCTCGGGTGATAAATTTCAAACCCAGTGGATGTTTACGAATACTTGACTTTCGATATGGATCGTGGGCGTCCCTCATTCTAATAAACTAGTAAATGAATGATAATACATACACACGTTGCTCTTTATATACGTATTAGATCAATTATACGTTCTTAGGGAGCTACAATACACACGAGAACTTCGAAGGAATATGAGTCTTTCCTTTAAATGAAAGACTGAAAGTTTGATTTACCAGCTCGGGAATGAAGTTTTATTTTCAAGCACTCACGGCACAGTTTTATGCCTGCACCAAAGAGTGTACGGTATCTGTGATACAGTCGGTGCATTGTATTTATGCTACCGTGCACTGCCTCCCCTGCTTCACTGAACTTGTTTATTTTTTAAGTGATTCAAGAACCGAGCTTCTTCTTGCTTGAAAATACTGGAATATTTGAAAGAAGAAATCAGTTTCTGCTAATTACCTTCAACGAGGTCGTCAAAAATTGGACCCTGTTGCATGTAAAGGAGCCACCCCTCTATGTTGAGTCCTGAGATTTGATAAGACGCACGACGAGCTGGTGTGCAGGTGGTGAGAAGATCGATGGTTGACAAGAGTCGCACCAGGTGCTGCGTGGAGGTGCAAATGGTGGCTGAAATGTGTGTAGGAATGTTCAAACGAGCTCTGTCAGGCGCAGACCCCACCTCGGTCTCAGCTGTGGTGCAAACGTCACCTCTGCCTCAGCTGTGGTACAGACGCCAGCTCTGCCTCAGCTATAGTGCAGATCCCATTGTCTCAGCTGTGGTGCAGACGCTACCTCTGCCTCGGCTGTAGTACAGTCCCTCGCGGCTTCGCTGGCAGTCAGAACGCCTCTCATGGTACGTCTTTCCACTGAGGTGGTGGCGAGGCAGGATTGCGGTAGTTGTGGAGGCTCCCACGCCTCGTATGGGCCCCAGCTGTGGTGGTCGCAGCGCTCGTACAGAGTTGGTGTTGGGAAACTGCAGCTAACGGCGCTCGTGGGGGGGGCTCAAGCTCACGCCTTTCTCGCTCTGAAAAATTGAGTTGGAATAGAAGTTTTTTTCATCCCGGGGGCTTGAACTTGTCGTAAATCTCTTTTGTTCCATGATTCAAAAGAACACGCGGCGTGTTTTCTAGCGTTGCCACTCTTGAGAACAAATCCCCTCCTTTACCAGCCCCACGCATGTGACTTCTTCCGAATGGGACGAAAACACGCACCATTTATCTGAAATGGTGTGCCTGGGTTCGTAACGGCCAGGGTAGTTCTGTGGGTGACGTTACGCGGTGAAATGCGGGGCTGTGTATCCAGCGTGAGGCGCTGTGAGGGCAGTTGGTGGAGGCTCGTCTACGAGGGGTGGTGCGGGGAGCTGGTCTGAGCTGTGGTATTGATGGCTCTATTGATTGTGGTGTGTGTGGTGTTGTGTGTAGTGTGTGGTGCTGTGTGATGTGTGGAGCGGTGTGGTGCTGTGTGTAGT
>VOMN01080262.1:0-31009 GCA_014899125.1 Orchestia grillus
TTATTCCATGAATTTTATCAGAATTGTACAAAGAACTACATTAAGATATGAAATTTAAAGTAGAATATTTCTCAAGCTACAGATTTATTACGTCCCATCAGTGCGTATTACGTTACAGAGTTTAAATGATGTTTCATCAACTTCATCGTTTTCCATTGCTTCTATTTATCAATTTTAATGTGTAGTAAATCATTTATTCGGAATTACCTTTTCATGAAATTTGTTTATACAACTCATCTTCACATTTTTAATACTCATCAGTTTGATTGATTTGGTACTCATGTATGGAAATCTTGCCTCTTTTCTTTTGCTCATCGGAATTTTTCTAATGCGAAATTAATTTTTTCAACCCCCTTTTATATAATTACCATCTTTTACATCTTTCTTACATTTTTTGATAAAATTCAAATTTTTCATCAAAGTCTACGCCGCGGCTAATTTCTAACGGCAGCCCTCCTGTTAATAATTTCATTTACAAACTGTATACCCGTTCTAGAAATTGTATTTTTTTCTTGGCACGGACCCCAAAAGTCTACCGAGAAAAATAATTGGCGCTCGGCCTGTGAATCTGGCGCGAAGCGGGCGACTCCAAGAGGCCGCTTCCTGGGATGACGGTCATCAACTCTGCTCCATCATCGCGGTGCGCCCCTTGTCCACCCACAGCCTCTCAAGAGGGTTAAATTTACGCACACTACATTTTTTTTCTTAACAGGTAACTGAGTTTAAGTTAACGTACCATAATAGTGACGTGAAAACGTACATTTTACTCCTTCAGTATTTTAAACAATTTTTTTACACTAGAAATGTCGAGTTTAAAATTTAACAACAATCTAAAATTAAAGCTAAATCCCGCTTTCATCAATACTGATCATGGGAGCAAAAGCAGGCAGTAAACTGTGAACTATCAGAGACTAATTCGACAGATGAGAAAACGAGTTAAAATAAAGCTCCGGTGAGCGCGCCTTGAAAGCGAGCCCAGGGAGCGAGACTCGTGGGAACTCAGCTGTCCGCTGCAGCAGCGGATGTGCCCGTGGCCTCACCACGAGCGGAGGCCCTCGGGCTCGGATGAACCGCTCGGTCCGACCCGATAATTTGAGCCTCGAGAGCTTCTTTTGGAGCTAAAAACAATTCCCGGCTGGCGACTGCGATTAACACACCTCGCTCTCCTGCGACCTTCAAGAATTCCATGGAGTAAGAGACCCCATGGGATACCACGTGCTCGAACTTACGGAGAAAATATTCAGCGGACAAATAAAAAAGTACCTCTGTTATAAATGAATACAGAGATACACTCACTTTGCACAGAGGACATTCGTATTTAATACAGAAATTTCGTATAGTACATGACTGTTCTTTTGAGTCATGTGTTCAGCAAGCTTGCTAACTCGTGTAAAATTCCTGAAGATCTTTTTACTGGATTTAACATTTAACACATTAAACACACAACATTTATGACAATCTAAGATCAAATGGATTTAGATTAACGATTTGACGTTAAATCAACATGGATTTAACGATTATCTTGACAGGTATCGGAGATAGAAAAATTACAAATGGAGAAGTATTAACAACTTTGGTTCAAAGTTCGATGGCGCCTGTCGAAGAATATGAGGCATTGCTAAGCAACAGCGGTGAAACTCAGCTTTTGCATAGTTTCCAGACACAGTTAACGTCTAACAATTAACCATGCCAAAAAAAATTCTCTGTCTATTAATAAATCTGTTGTTTGTCAGCTTCACCATGGTAATTTGTATGCTGTCAAAACTGGAAGGAAACCAGCACTTGACGTATCCTTAGTACCACAGGTAATACGAACAAAAGCCTCCAAAATAGCTTCACTCACAACCCATTCGAACTTATGTCGCTTATCTCTTATCTGTACGGACGTTAAGGCTAACCATTTGTACTAACATGTTAAACGAAAGAAGTATTCCCTAACTTTGAAATCATCCCTTGGAGTGTCACTTTACGCTCTCCGGCAATCTGAGCATCTCCACGCAACTCTTCACACTTGCGACCGCCCTGTTGTGCGCCTCCTGTTGTCGTCCCGCTGGTGCTGCTCTTTTTAGTCGCCACATCGCCTGCACTAGGTCCTCATTGCCCTGTAGCGTTACGTCAGCTAAACTTGGGTGCCCTGCTTACAATATTCTTGTGTTTTGTATGCATTAGTCATAAATAATTTGCTATCAATTGCCATCTTTGCGTGTATTTACTCCGACTCATGATCTCAACTCTAAATTACAAAATTTTCAAACATTTCCTTGAAATCGAAAAATGTGTATCATAATCTGCCTTCACCTACGTCATTACAGAAAGATATTCTTCCGAAAGAATTAAATTGTTAATGGCAATTTTTACTAAATAACCTATTTCAACTCAGACGCACACAACATATACGTACGAGTACATGCTTAAAAACTATCATGGAGTCAGGTTGGAATTTTGATCGATTCTTTCACTCTTGATGAGAGCTCCAGACTGGAACTGTGCTTGTTTCCCAGAGAAATAATGCATAAAGTCAGCCGGTCCCGCTTCCCTCGTCGTCAGACGCGTTCACGCGTCCGGTGTTGCCTCATTGACCGCGTTGACCTTCGAACGCGTGGCGAGCGTGTCGGCCACACGTCATGCACGCGCTGCTCGGCTCAGTCAGCGACGCTCTCACCGCCCACCACAAAAAAAACCTGGCGCCTGGAAAGTATTGCTGTCGCTAACATCGGAAAAGAAAAAATATCTCGAACTAATGTTGAATAAAGAATTAATGATATTCTAGATGAAAATATTTACGTGAGTGGAACATCAGCCATTATAATTTTTACCCACAATAGGAATATATTTCAAAAAGAGAGTGGAACAACCTTACGAATTTTATTCACAGACGGAATAGCAAACTATAGGGTTCGCCAATAAGTTTCTAAGCATAGGAACAAAATCATGATGGACAAACGCTTTTAATTTTCATAGTAAAAGCGAGGATTACCCTTATTTCAAAAACACACATTTACGTGCTTGTCATTATTGATGAACCCGCCTTAGTACAGTTGAAATGAAGCTTCTAATGACGTTGGTGACGCGTCCCGTGAGATAATTTATGTTTCGCATCTTCACCTTAACGTACCATTACATAAATTTGCTTTCCGTATCTGTTATAATTTGTTGCTAGTTTGTTGAATATATCCCCTAAGGTATTTATAACAAAAAAATAATCTACTTTTTGCATTTTCCTAGTAATGGAAACTTATGGCCCACCTTGTATATTGTATGGTATATAATATATAGTATATAATGTGTAGTATATCGTATATGGTATAAGTATATAGTATATAGAATATAGTATATAGTACATGGTATATAGTATATAGTATGTAGTATATAGTGTGTAGCATGTAGCATACAGCATGCAGCACAGAGCACGTAGCGTGGAGCGTAGGATAGGATAGGATTGGATCGAATAGGATAAGATAGGATAGGACAGGAAGGATAGGATAGCATCGGATGGGATAGAATAGGATAAGATAGGATAGTACAGGATAGGATAGGATTGAATAGGATAGGATAGGATTGGATAGGATAGGATAAGATGATAGTATGGTATATAGTACAGTATATGGTATAGTATATGTTATAGAGTATGGTATAGTATATGATATAGTATATGGTGTAGCATATGGTACAGTATATGGTACAGTATATAGTACAGTACATAGAACAGTACACAGTACAGTAAACAGTACAGTATATAGTACAGTATTCAGTACAGTGTACCATATAGTATACAGTGCAGTATATTGTACAGTATATAGTACTGTATATAGTATAGTATATATCATACAGTATATAGTATAGTACATAGCATAACACAGCAAAGCATAGTATAGTATGGTATCAAATATTTAGAAAGATCCTAGTGTATAAATTCATTTGTTTGTAGGTTTGGTATTACACTCAGAGCTGACCATCGGGACCATAGGCAAGGGTGTCACGTCTGTCTCCGCTCGAGAAATTCCATTCATTTTAAGAATGAAACATTGGAGTATAAGAAATACTACAAGCCCCGTCATTTTTGGCGGGTAGCGTAACCAGTAGTATAATAAAGACCGTGATATATGTATATAATATGACCTGCTCTGCGTTAGATCCTGTGAAATATACAGAAAATGCTCCACGGCTTGCGGATGTTCGTGAAAATCGCACGAACGAGATAATGCAATAGATATAAAATCAGCGCACGCGATGTTGCCAGACCTTCTCACGGTCGAGCGATGGCGGCACGCGTGCTGCTGGCGGAAGTGCACCATTTGAGTATCACGCAAATGATGTCATCCCGCTCAGACTTCCTGACCTTTATTGCCGATTCCATTAATTTAACTTAGCGATGAGACTAGCGATCGCTGCCTGAATGGCGTACACAAAATGATCAAACTTCGTCCGTCAGAAAAAGGAAATTCATGAGGAACGAGGTATGCCAAAAGTAAATAGACTACGAATGGGTGAGACACTCTTCGTGGTCGCTCTGAGCTGGGAGAGAGTGCCGGGCCGGGAGAGTGCGGGAAGAGAGTGTAGGTAGAGTATGCAGGGGGAGTATGCAGGGAGAGAGTGCAAGGAGAGAGTGCAGGGAGAGAGTGTAGATAGAGTATGCAGGGGGAGTATGCAGGGAGAGAGTGCAGGGAGAGAGTGTAGGTAGAGTATGCAGGGCGAGTATGCAGGGAGAGAGTGCAGGGAGAGAGTGTAGGAAGAATACGCAGGGCGGGTATGCAGGGAGAGAGTGCCGGGAGAGAGTGTAGGTAGAATACGCATGGGGAGTATGCAGGGGGATCATTTTCAAGGAGACTGTTCCCATTCATGCAAGAGGAAAAGCAGCAATCGATAGAAGTACCACGTGCGCTGCAGACTTGCGACGGAATTTAGGGCCACTCGCTGGGAACAAGAGCCTCTTTACATTGTACCGCCATGCCCTGCTTCGGCTGCCCCGCCACAGCCACTCGACTGCGCCAGGTGCGCTCCCACGGCACCCGCCGTAGTATCAGTGATACCGGCGCCCCCAACCGAAAGTCAGGGTGATAATGAAGAGGCCCGCATGAGAGCTACGTGCAAAATACCGCACTGGGATGAAGAGATGCCAGTTTCACTTGATCGCACCGGAAGTTGTGGTGGCCAAAAAATATCGACCACTAATTTGCAACAATTGGGAAGCGTTAAGAATATACGGCATTCTGTACGCCGGAGATAGAATTAAGTTCTTCGCTGTGGGAAGTGGTGGAGTAGAATTACAAAAAAATCTTTCCGAATGACTCCGAAATTTGAGAAGATTTATTTGAGTTGTTATTACGAAATTTTCAAAAATCAAGATTGAGATTTAATTTATCAAGTTCTTCAAGTAAACGAGTGCCATAGTAAATAAGTATCAAATATTCGTCGTATACATACTGTGTTTCACATGCTGCACCATAAATACTCATCAAATACAATAATACTCGTGTGCAACCCTCGCGGCGACCGACTGCACGGCTGCCCACATTACGTCAGCGGTAACGTCCGAGACTGCAGCGACACTGGCGCAGGCACTGAACTGTAACCTGGCTACTTTCCATTCATAATTTTAAAGGCAACCTTTGTACGATCAGGAGCGAGGTCATTTGTGCTCTGCTGCACGTATGGGTGTGAGAAAAAACTGAATTTCCTGCCATTGCATGCTCGCTTCACAAAAATTGCCAGGCGCACCTGGTGAATGATGCACGACTGGTGCAGACGCATGAATGAGCACATCCAAGCTGTGTGCGCTGGGTCACGCTTAGTGCGAAATAATCCAGTGCATGACACTTGTCGAAACGAATATCATTGAACATATATCATACTTCAACGGAACTATGTTCTCTTCTACTCAATGCTTTCACTCAAAAAGAAGATATTATTAATAAAGATTTTCATCCCAAACTCATTAACATACATTTTGAAGGAATAGGAGTTATTGGAGGTATTGAAAATAAAATTCCACTGAAATGTTCATGAGCATACACTTTCTGAAGCGTTGATAATTTTGACTACAACACATGTTTAAAAAAAAATTAAGTGGATTTTTTAAATTTCTGAAATTTTAGCCAGAATAGTAATTACACATGCCGACAACGTATGTATTTCAAAAACTTCTGAATCGTAACAACAAATAGGAAAAAGAAAAGTGTTGTGCTAACTTTTGGAATTGAGTTGCGCGTGTTTTTTGTAGAGGAAATAACACGTACATTGTCATTCGTTTTATTATTTTAGACAGTCTATCTTTGTGAGAGACTCAATAGAATTTATTTCTGTTTGCGTTCCACTTTACAAAGAAACTTTTTTAAAACAAGGAACGTTTCTCCCGATATTGTTATTTAGAGCACGCGCTTTAAACATCGTCAAAGATTAGTTATGTTCCATGTTTTGAGTTTGAATCCTAACGCTACAGACATACTACACTTAAGAAAGTTCT
This sequence comes from Orchestia grillus, assembly GCA_014899125.1. Lineage (NCBI taxonomy): Eukaryota > Metazoa > Arthropoda > Malacostraca > Amphipoda > Talitridae > Orchestia > Orchestia grillus. The sequence continues at coordinate 6,464 of VOMN01080262.1, forward strand.
GGAAGAAAAAATTACGAACCTTTTACTTTAGTATTGGAAAACAAAACATATTTTCAGACCGCTGCTTTCGAGAAACCAACGAAGGCGTGAAAAATCAGAATTTGAAGTACTATTTCATCAACAGTCCGCAACGATGGCGACTGGAGCTCACGAACACGCCACTGCATCTCTCAAGTGCCAAAACCGCTCAGAGGATCATACAAGAACATACAAGACTATACAAGATCATACAAGATCATGCAAGATCATACAAGATTAGCAAGATCTTACAAGATTATACAAGATCTAACAGGATCATACAAGATTATACAAGATCTAACAAGATCATACAAGATTATACAAGATCTAAGAAGATCATACAAGATTATACAAGATCTAACAAGATCATACAAGATTATACAAGATCTAACAAGATCATACAAGATTATACAAGATCTAACAAGATCATACAAGATTATACAAGATCTTACAAGATCATACAAGATCATGCAAGATCATACAAGATCATGCAAGATCATACAAGATCATGCAAGATCATACAAGATCATACAAGATTATACAAGATCTAACAAGATCATACAAGATTACGCAAGATCTAACAAGATCATACAAGATTATACAAGATCTAACAAAATCATACAAGATTATACAAGATCTTACAAGATCATACAAGATCATACAAGACTATACAAGATCATACAAGATCATGCAAGATCATACAAGATCATGCAAGATCATACAAGATCATACAAGATCATACAAGATCATACAAGATTATACAAGATCTAACAAGATCATACAAGATTACGCAAGATCTAACAAGATCATACAAGATTATACAAGATCTAACAAAATCATACAAGATTATACAAGATCTTACAAGATCATACAAGATCATAACAGATTATACAAGATCATACAAGAATACTAAAACATACAAGAATACAATATCCTACAAGAATACAATATCCTACAAGAATACAATATCCTATAAGAATACAATATCCTACAAGAATACAATATCCTACAAGAATACAATATCCTACAAGAAAATTCAAAATAATGCAAGAATAAAGGATCTTACCTCATCATGGAAATCTATGCAAGATTTCACAAGGTAGTACAAGATCAAGCAGTATCATACAAGATCACAGAAGATCAAATGCGATCACATTAGAATAGATCATTCAAGATCTGACAAAATTATACAAGATATTACAAGAATGCAAGACCATACAAGATCATAGAAGATCATACAAGAATACAAAATCACACAATATTATACAAGACAATACAAGGTCATCCAAGACCGTACACGATCAGACAAGATCATACAAAATCATGCAACAATGAAAGACCATATAAGATCATAGGTTTATAGAAGATCATAGAAAATTATATAAAAATATAAGATCATACAAGACCATATAAAACCATGCAAGATCAGATAAGATCATACCAAATCATACAAGAATGAAAAACCATATAAGATCATAGGTTCATAGAAGCTCATAGAAGATCATGTAATACAAAATTACAAGATCATACAAGACCATACGAAACCATGCAAGATCAAACAAGATAATACAAGATCATACATGATCATACAAGACCAATCACGATCATACAAGATCGTGAAACGTCTTCAAAATCGTACAAGATCGAAGTTTCACGAGAAGGACTCGGTCTCGGAGAATATCTCAAAACGAGCTTGTGTCCATTTTTAACTGTAAACACAGGTCTGCAGAATGAAAGGCAGAGCCGATTCATCTTCTAGCACTGAATAAAAAAAAAGTGAATAGCTCCTCGAAAAGCACGCAAGATGTGACGAATACTCATATTTTCAAGTACATATCTTTACGTGTGACAACCTGTCCGAAAACAGGTAAAAAATACGAGAACGAGCAATATTCGTGCTCGTCACGAGCAATATTTGTGAGGAACATTGTTAACGATTCCACTGTCATTTGATGTTTGCTCAAATGAAGTAGCGCGCTTAAAAATTGAGAGGTTCTCTATGCGTATAAATGCATGAAGTTGACTAACTGAAATTCAAAGTCGAGTGACAAGTAAGTGTGTCAAAAATGCTATATATTTTTGTCAGTGAATATCAGGTCAACAGCTACGTAAAATGTAAGGCCATTGCCATGAATAAAAAATTCTTATGGTAGCATGTAGATACCCTCTGAGCCTTAGAAGTTTTTTGTAATTGGGAAAATGAGTAAAAATACACGAGAGAATCGTAAAAATATTACTTTCCTACGAAACCTGATATCACTCGTCCTGAAACACATATGAATTTATTGACCGTGGCTGGGAACTACATAGACATTGGATCTCGAAAGTCTCGTGACGTGTTTCATGAGGACTGCCCTCTCGCTTCACCATGAAGCAATTTCTTGCGTAACGATACGATGAATAGTAAAAGGCTGGTGAGATTAAACTTCAGAATTTTATTCATAAAAACCTAAAGAGGTTCACAAAAGAAGTAGTTTTCAACATGTCTTTAAATGTACCTCAACCTTTACGAATAGATTTCAGATGTGAGTGCTGTATTCATGAATGAAATTTTTTTTACCATATCATATTTCTTCAATTAGGCAAAAAACGCAAGAATTTTTACGGTCGCCTGATACGTCGAACAAGTAGTTTCAGCTGATAAACTTTGTGAAAAACATCGAAAACGCTTGGAGAATGAAAGTAGCGGAGGGAGAACTGGTAGGCTGCTGGAGTGGTAGAGGAGGGAGAGCTGGTGGGCTGCTGGAGTGGTAGAGGAGGAGGAAGAACTAGTACGCTACTGGAGTGGAAGAGGAGGAGGAAGAACTAGTAGGCTGCTGGAGTGGTAGAGGAGGAGGAAGAACTAGTAGGCTGCTGGAGTGGTAGAGGAGGAGGAAGAACTAGTAGGCTGCTGGAGTGGTAGAGGAGGAGGAAGAACTAGTAGGCTGCTGGAGTGGTAGAGGAGGAGGAAGAACTAGTAGGCTGCTGGAGTGGTAGACGAGGAGGAAGAACTAGTAGGCTGCTGGAGTGGTAGAGGAGGAGGAAGAACTAGTAGGCTGCTGGAGTGGTAGAGGAGGAGGAAGAACTAGTAGGCTGCTGGAGTGGTAGAGGAGGAGGAAGAACTAGTAGGCTGCTGGAGTGGTAGAGGAGGAGGAAGAACTAGTAGGCTGCTGGAGTGGTAGAGGAGGAGGAAGAACTAGTAGGCTGCTGGAGTGGTAGACGAGGAGGAAGAACTAGTAGGCTGCTGGAGTGGTAGAGGAGGAGGAAGAACTAGTAGGCTGCTGGAGTGGTAGAGGAGGAGGAAGAACTAGTAGGCTACTGGAGTGGTAGACGAGGAGGAAGAACTAGTAGGCTGCTGGAGTGGTAGAGGAGGAGGAAGAACTAGGAGGCTGCTGGAGTGGTAGAGGAGGAGGAAGAACTAGTAGGCTACTGGAGTGGTAGACGAGGAGGAAGAACTAGTAGGCTGCTGGAGTGGTAGACGAGGAGGAAGAACTAGGAGGCTGCTGGAGTGGTAGAGGAGGAGGAAGAACTAGTAGGCTACTGGCGTGGTAGACGAGGAGGAAGAACTAGTAGGCTGCTGGAGTGGTAGAGGAGGAGGAAGAACTAATAGGCTACTGAAGTGGTAGAGGAGGAGGAAGAACTAGTAGGCAGCTGGAGTGGTAGAAGAGGAAGAAGAACTAGTAGGCTACTAGAGTGGTAGAGGACGTAGAGCTGGTGAGCTGCTAGGGTGGCAAAGGAGAAGGGAAAGATGGTGGGCTAAGGAGGGGCAGGAGACGGCGGGCAGGGCAGAGGTAGTGGAGGGTGAGGTGGAGAAGATCGCACAGGGCGACATCACCTCTTGTGCCTCCAAGAAGCGTAGGCGAGTCCCATGGGAATGCAGCTGCCTTCTTGAGGAGCTCGGGTTGCCATCGATCACCAGACGCACCTATGAAGGTAAATTGTGTTGGTGTATTAGGGTGTATTTATTTGACATGTGCTTGCAGACTAAAAAAAACGCTGAAGGAAATATATTCTCCCTCTTGCGAGTCCACGCTAAATCACGTAGTTCAAAGAAAGTAATTAATGTATAATAATCTTGATAAGTGTTGCCAACGCCACACTCTCTCAAGTCGGCTTTAATCCACGTGCTCAAGTCTGAGGTTACATTAAGCCTTTTTAGTGGTCAAGCCTCATTGTGATTTCCTTTAGAGCTTTTCTCTGAACGTGAAGTGAGAAACCTTCTCTGGCTGACGCGGTCGTTCGTAAGTTCTATTCTTTGCTTTTCAGAATTTAATCTTTCGACGAAGTAGAGGCTTTGAAGAGTTGATTTTCCTGCCCATATAAGAAGCATTAAATTGCGGTATCATTGTGCCGCTTAGAAAATTGAGAGGAAACTCGGTCCGGATATCCTAACGTTTTCTAAAGAATAATCCTTTGCTTAAATTAGTGAAAATTAGGAGTTCAATAATTAAGATAAATTATACTTTGAGAATTCAAAGAGCTATATTTTAAAAAACACGTGACACACATATTTAATTATATTTTATGACATTTATAATTTTTCGAATTTGTCGGTCTTTGCAACAGAGCAAGGAAATTGAACGAAGAGTTACTCGAGAACTCTGCATCCTACCTCTATGAAATTATTATATATGTGTCCCTGATAATAAATTAATGTTCTAGGAAAGAAAGCAATTAGCAGGACATTTTCCGTACCATGGTAAGCATTTGAGTGTAAAGCTGTTTGTCGGTGGCGTATTCACAGGAACTCAATTGGGTTTTAACCTTTATTCGAACACTCAGTGCTCTAAACTTGACGGACAAATGATTCGCATCGCCGGCTCATTTCGAAACTGAGTACTGAATTAACAGCAGCAACAAAGAGATTTGAACGTAACACACCGCTGCATTTTCTAACGACAGGCCCCGGCGCATCGCACTGGAGCGGCGATCAGTGAACGTGATGATTTGGCGACTATGACGGATCACTTGTTATCAAATCTGGGCTTATCTATATACTGTTAATCTTCACGCATCGCCCGTATCCTGTGTCGAGCTCAGCGGAAATGTTGTTTCAATGTGCACGATAAATTGTCATTGCATGTACCTAAAACTATCATGCCAAATTCAGTACTCCCCATGATTTTTGGAGAGCAGACTGTGCCACTTAGGTTCTAATTTCGAAATACTAACACAGTTACGAGTAGCTCATACAGCAAATAACCAATGCTCACTTGCTTTTTTTACTCATTTCTCTAGATTTTAAATACCAAGTAACTTTCGGTTATGAGAAGGTGCCAAGCGTAGTGTGGGGTCTGACGCAACTGAGCACAATTATTGGCACGAGACCGGATCTGTTTACCGTCACCGCAGAGACCCAGGAAGTGGCACGTTAATATCAGACGCAAATGCGCAGTGCAAATTTCTGGGATTGAGTGACAGCACAAAGAGCATTTCACACAAGGACTGTTGAACACTAATTTCAGATATGGTTTGCATTGTTGAATATTCATGAATAACGCAACCATGCGGAACGTTAATGTGAGCGTGAAAGATTCGTTGCTTTTTGCAGAACGAATGATTCTACTTTCAGCAACGCTGACTTAAAACGGTATAGTGCTCCATTACAGGCATGCCTTTACTAATAAGTCGCAGCATTAAAAATGAGTTACGAACACCTGAGGAATTTGTGAGCATGTGTCCACTTCGAAGAACCGTGCGTAGTTAACGGCGTTCATCGCATTTATTGAACTTACATTAGCCTATCAGGAGAAATACAGTGTACAGGAAAACCTTGAACATTATTTCTGAATATTTGTTTATGTGTATGTATGTGTGTACGCGAAAAGTGTCGTAGTGAAGGTACAGACTACTTTTGTCATCCCATAATGTAAAATATCAATCTCGATGGAGAATAGTAAATATTCATCCATACCAGAAATTAATTTTGATAAAACATTTAACACTTTTATCAGGGTTTCACAAAAAATTTCGAATGATGAGCCTCAGTTACATTTTTTGTGGTGAGAAACACTGATGGAAGTTGAGATATGTCACTAAAGTTAAAAATAATTGAGCCATCGTATATGAATATTACTTCATGAGTTCACGATTCGATTTCATCACTCGATTTTTTCTGTGGTGAGAAGCACCAATAGAAGTTTAGACATGTTTCAAAATTTTAAAATTATCGAGCCATAATGTTCGAACGTTCTTTTATGTGAGTACGTAATTAGATTTGGAAGACTTGTTTTGCGTACAATACTGAGCTTCCTCAGAAGTAAATTTAATAGCATTAACATTTCTGAAGATTGGGGGAGCATGCACCGAGCTGAGACAGAACAATGAGGTCGTTTTTGCCTACAACCAGGGGCTAGCAAGCATATCTACAGGCCGCAGGCGACACCGCACAGAAGCGCTGCATTCTCGGCAAAATCGCGTCATGTCAACAGTAGCCGGTCCTGCGCGCCTCATTGCAGCCCGCAGCGCGCAATTACGACCAGCTCGTCTCCCTGCTTTGCTTCAAAGTTGCAGCGTCGCCACTTAGCCGTCGGAAAATGTAATTTTCCTGCAAGCGGCAAATTGGGCCACCACCGACCTGCTGCCCCGGGCATGTCTCGTGGCACGACACGTAGCATGAAAGACACAGATTTTCAAAATCGTACGGAAAATTTGGTTTCGTGGGTTGTGTAATTAGATGAACATAAAAGTTGCTAAGCTGCCATTACACTTGAAATATATTTACTGAGTCGTCGGCGTAATTTCAGGGTTGATCTTCACTTCACATCAATTAGGGTATCTTTTACACTCTCACGTGGAAAATAAGTCCCGATTATCTTCTTCCTTATAGCCAAGTCATTTGTCAGTAGTTTTTATATGTGTTGCCAAAACGCTAAATCTATTATGAAAGTGTAACTATTTTCTAACATTTTTGGTCGTTGAACTAGAATGCAAATTTATAGTATTTCTTTAATCATTTTACGTTTAATCAGTGTTTTTACATCATGTAAAGAACCTTCCTTGAAGGTGGGAGTCTGACTAAAAATCTCTTGTCGTATTCGAAACGAAGAAAATATATCCTAGGCCTTGTAGTATAATTAAAGAGTTTTTGCCTAATAAAACATGGCGAGACAACCTCTGCTTCAGCGCTACTGGTTATCACCCCGAGCCATTCTGTGGCAACGGTCGATCAAATTTTATAGTTTTTGTGACTTAGAGCAACGTACAGCTCTTCGATAAATCTTCCCTGTCCTCTACTATTAGGTCACGCATTTATTGCTCTCGATGTTCGTTGGCTTCTGTAATTTTTCTGCTTGTAACAACATGATGCTTGTTGGTAAACATCGAGGTCTCTTCAAACTTCACAAAATTTTCTTTATATAGATGAAACCAGTGTGAGGTGCTTCGAGTAAGATTCTGTAAGCTCCATGAAATTTAGGAAAAGTAAAAAAAGCGCAGATCAACCAGCACAAAAGTGTAAGAACCAGCATGGGCCCAGGAGCTGGTATCATACGAGTACAAACACGTCATCCAACATTCAGTTCAAGTTGAATTTGTAACACGCTTTGCAGCTGAGCTCATATTAGTAACGCACGTTCAAAGTGAACGTATTTGTGCATGTGAGGCGATGTTCAACAGCATTACTTCATGTGATCAGCTCCGGGGACAAAAAATTAGTCATCTGCTTCTGATACGGTGTCGGACCTCTAATAGGACCTCTAATGTGAACTCACTGAGTCTACAAGTGTCCTAATTGTACACTTGATCATTTTTAGCCACTTGATTGATTGATTTCCTACGCAGAGTTCCTGGAAAGATAGCTAGAGAATTGCCAGCATTGGCGTTTCGTAGTAGTTCCATCGTTGAAACAAAGCTATCGGAAGCACAACCAATTTGGCTGCTGTCCATATCGGTTAGAATTTTTTTCCTACCTCAATTTTGGCTTGAATTACCGTATGTACCAGTTAGTTGACATTGTTGGAAAACCACCATGATCGTGTGGCACGCAACACCAGCGAATTCCGCTATACCCTTCACTGAATGTCCCTTTACCTGACCAAAAGCAATAGCCCCTTTTTGCCATTCCGAGACGTCTTGCTTATAACCTAAACTTTGGTCACAGCTTCGAAAATGAATTAATGAAGATAGATAACTGGAGCTTGAAAAGCAATGGGTGACTAATTTTTTGTACTGGGAGCTTATTAGGTGACTTTTTTATGAAAATTAGGGCGCAGAATTTTAAAATTATTTTATATTTTTGTAAAGGCACAGTTTAAGCCGTACTCGTCCATTACCGTTGCCGTAACTTCACGAAACCAAAATTTGGCTCGTGCATTCTGTAATATGAGCTAATACTTTTTGCTCGAAATGTTTTCTATTCATTAAGGAAATGAACAACGTAAAATATTTTTTATCGTTGTTGTCGTCTGCTGTTGAAATTGTAATTAAATTAGTTTTGCGCACTAACCAGCGTCCACAACTCAGCAAATTTGGATGCTGATGGAAAGTGGCACCTGTTGGGTATTGATGGTCTAACAGGAACAAATGTTTGTTTTCAATTCATGGAAATTTCAAAACGGTTTAAAGTTTACTTCTCAGCTACAGTGAGGCATGTAACAACGAGCTGCTCTAACGGTTTCAGCGAACATTAACACTCGGGGATTGATGAATAAATTATTAAATAGTCAAAAAGGTTTGAAAATCAAGAATATTAAAACACACAGCCCTAATTCATTTTCAAATGTAAAAAGTTATTCGAATATGAATTATTTCTGCTCCCATCAGTATAATGTAGAGTGCACACATGATGAACATGTGTGTCTTTATAAATGTATCGTGATTATAAATCATCGTATTCCTAGTATTCTGAGGCGCAGCGCACTGCCTTGCGCTGTGCGCTGGCAAGTCATGAAAGATTAATTTTACCATTCCACTTCTTTCAGACAAAATGAGCTCCTCGTAAATTAAGAAATGATGTATGTTGATAATGTACATTACAGAAAGTTATAAGCCCAGGGTATATAAATAAATACGAACGTTTTTTGCAAAAATAACTGTTCTGTTCAAGATGATTGTAACTGGATTGGTATTTGCTGTTCGTAATCCAATACTAAAATGATAGTGTATTGACAAAGTTTTGTTGAATTTCAATATAAGAAATAAAGATGCTGAAAAAGTCGTACTTTAAAATATCATACAAACTAACTCTCTTCGACTTTGATTCTTATATACGAAATGAACGTCTTCTGAATTAGAAAACGCGTTACAACAATAATTTTCGATTTTGATATTTTTTAAATAGAATTAAGTTCATTTTTATCCGCAGGAAAATGCAGGACGCTTCTATCGAGAAAAAGTATGTATTTGCAAAGCATGGAATTATGCCGGTGTACTGGCGGGTTTTGTTGTGGTACGGGACACGAAATGAAAATCGAAAAAATATAACTTTACGCCATAGTAAAAGTATAGTTTTACGTTATAAACATGCAAGAAAATGTTCTCCGATTTCATTTGCTTTGAATGAAATGAACTGTTGTTAAATAATAAAATGCATATGCTGATGCACTGGCAGGTTTTGGTGTGGTACGGGCCACGAAATGAAAATCGAAAAATATAACCTTACGCCATAGTAATAGTATAGTTTTACGTTATAAACATGTAAGAAAATGTTATCCGATTTCATTTACTTTGAATGAAATGAACTGTTGTTAAATAACAAAATGCATAATGATATTGATTTCTGTTTTCACATAATTTGTTCATGAATTTGAAAATCTACCTTGAACGGCAGCGACAAAAAACTTCAAAACGATTTGTGTGTAAATTGTAGTTTTCTTGATTCACCGATTCATACAAATAGAATTTGAAAGTTTTAAGTTTCATACGCAAAGTGAAATTTTGAAAAAGTATTGTTCATCTTATACGCAACACCTCGCACAATAAAATCATTCAAGAAATTTAAAGATTTTGTTCATTATTGATGCATTGGTCTTACGCTGAGTTAGAAACAAATCATGAGAGAGTTTTTTGGGTGTAGAATAAGTTCAATAGAAAAAATAAAAATTTTTAGTACACAGTTGCGTAGCAACCGTCTAAAATTTCATTAAAAAGTTCTAAACAGTTTATGCAAAACTGTAATGTTTTTCATAATATTCAGATAAATACCAATTTATCGGTGATCTTTTGTTGAATTTTGAAACATGGAATAAAAGTTTGAATAAATATTATGTCCTGATTGATTGGTGCAGCTGTTTTTGTGAGGTACAGTAATGTAAAATTTGAGAAACATAAGTAATAAGAAAACACATTTGTGTAATTTTGACTGAGTAACACGCAATTTCTAGAAACAACTTTGAGTAGAATTTTACAGGCATAGTGAGCAAAAAGCTTAAAATCTATGTGAGAGATAGTTTTTGACCTCATAACAATATTCCGAACTGAATACAAAGAGCTATGATGAGTTGTCGGATCGAAAAAAATGTATTTTTCATTTAATGAGTGAAGAAAATATAGTCGAACACAGGAGCATGTATAATTATCTGAAATTTTAGTTATAAAAATACTTTTATCAATAATTTCGCAAATTTATCGTTAAAGCGGTGGAAAAGTTGGACTGAGAATGACTGTGTACGTAAAAGACTTGAAGGTTATATGCTGAATATGCTTGTGTATGTGCGTGTGGAGAGTTGCAGGGGAAAGATATGTGGCGTCATTATTATAATAACCTATTCAGACTTATCAATAGCTATTGAGAGCGGCAGATTCATTTGTTATTTGCTTAGCAAAATGAAATAAGCCTAACAGAGCTCACATCGGAGTTGAAATAGTAGTTGGTCTTCTTTTTTGCGAAAAAATTCCCCAAAATAAATCATTGTAGAGTAATAATAATATTAGTTAAGTGCAACGAAGATCTACTAATATTAGCTTGTGTAAAGATCGATCATGACGATGTCACTTAATAGCGACAATGGCATTAAAAATATAATGCCATCTACGCTTGTTATAGTTTACTCCAACTCACCAATCTCAGCCCGCCGATTGTGTTATGGTGGCAAGTCGTGAACGTTCTCAACCCGCCCGAAACCTGAGTGTTTTCTTTCAGTAAATATTCAAGAGCGCATGCTTGTTCTTTAAAGCAATGAAGTAATGAAATAAAACAATGACAAACGAAATTCATTCAATCAATATAACTTAGTGCTGTAGCAATAGAGCAGTGATGAAATGAATAATGATTACATCGAGAGAATGACCCCCAGCATTCAGTATAAAAACACACTGCCCTCCGATCTCGCATGCAGGGCATGAGCCAACAATAAAATGAGCTCACCAAATGGGCAGGATCGAGGATTCCAGTAAAGCGTGGGAACGCCTCAGCTCGGCTGGCGCAGGAGGCGACAGCTGGGTGGCGGCCACGCAATTATGGAGCCAGCGGTCAGTGTGCGCTGCTAGCGTCGCTACGGCGGGGCAACTATGCGCTTCTCACAAAAAAAAGCAGACAACGGATCTTGTGAAATGAATTTTATAAGAGATACAAAAAGAGCACAGCGCAAGATAACGATAGAACGAAAAAAATGGAACGGGTATTCTTCATGGTACGTCGACGTCATCCATGTGCCGCTGCTGGCATGTCCAGATCAGCAGGCTGAAGGGCGTAGGTCACAAGCGGGGTACATTTTGTGTGTCTTGAATCATATTTTGTTCGACGTTCTGTCTCACACTCGTTGTATAATGAACACCCAATTTTGTGTGAAAATTAATGTTGTCTACATAGTGAGTGCAGAAAATATTCGGATGCCTACTTTAGCGTAACAATTTTTTCAGGCCTCAAATCTTTTCATTGCAGGTATAATGAAGCTTGAATAAACTTTAATAAGCCTTTTAAACTTTTAACAGTATGTATGAAAATAGGTACACCGTATTTCGTATACTTGTACAAACAATAAAGAATTCAGAGACATTTTTAGGTAAACATGGGAGGAATAACTATTCATAACGAACAGATTTTCATACCTGATGATAAATTGAATACTTTTCCTGCTGAATTACATTCGCTGATTTTGTTTGGAGTTCTTAAATAGGTTCATGCATATTTCATGTGAAATTTGGGTCCTTTCTTCTTTCAGAACGTTCTCAGATCGTGAATTTTGTGTCTTGCGTGAACTCGGACCTTCAGCGCTCGTCACAAATTTGCGAGGAGATTGAAGTCTGGTCACAGTGGGGGCCATTCTTAAGCGTTTATATTTGCCTTAATCAACCATTCAGTCATCATTTTAGCCTTGCAATTCCAGTCTTCGTCATGTTAGAACCATAATCTTTATCGAAGTCCAAAATTCTGAGCATCGTTTTTCAAGTTTTCCTCGAGTTCCTTCATAAAGTTTTCTTCCTCACAGTGCCTCTTATACTGTGAAGTAGACCTACACCAGACGCAGGAAAGAATCCCTATGATATATGGATCCCCCACCATGTTTCACTGCAGGAAGGTGTACCAATCAGCTTCCCGAAAAAACACTTACCTCACAATGAAACACGGTGGAGATTCCGTGATGTTATGGGGTAACGTTTCTGGTGTACGTGCGCTTCACCATACAGAAGGAACTGTAAAAAAATGAAATTATAAGATGATCCTGAAGGAATATTTGAATAAGAAAGCTCGAAACCATACAGGTACTTGGATGGCAATGGTTGTTCCAACGTGACCACGACCCGAAGCGCAGGCCAAAGTGGCGACTAGTTGAATGGGCGAATCAGACAAACATTACAGTTTTGTGCGGGTAAATGTATATGTTTTCAATTTTAGCCTCGAAATATGCCTTAGCGTCGTTCACCCTAAGATGTTCGCGTTATGATTATAAACAGGACTTTTACAAACTGTTAAGACTGCTAACTCAGAATACTTACTTTGTGCATATTTTTAACTGTCATTAACACCGGCTTACGCAGTACGAGTATGAAGCCATTGTGGCGAGGCTAGGTTAACGTCGTGCAGGAGCTACTGGATTAAATTCTGCGTAGTGTATGGTATCAAGCCTTTTAAGGATCGCAATATATCTCTATTCTAAAATATCGGTTCCTCATTGAACCTAAACTTAGTGATGAATAGACTTATTATATTCCCTAGTCGCCAGCGTTTGCGATTTATCTCTTTTCCACCATTTTTTTCAACAAGAATCAGAATTTAGCTGTGGCAATGCTCATAATATTTCGTAAGAATCACGGTGTTAGAAAGAATTGTTATTTGACGCACCGCAGCTCTGCTCTAAGTCATCGATATTTCATCCCATATCTTTAGCAATGTATTCAGATTTATGTATCTCATTTCGAAGTCTTTTAATGCTACTTTCTATTTTACCATGTATGACGAAGTATTCAACAAATTTGTACGGTAATTCAAGTTTCGTCTATTATCCATCACATCGCAGCGCACGAAGGCGCTCAGTTGCCAAACTAGAAATCATAGTTGGAAGCATTAATGTGGTTCGCATCTTTGATTACTGCCTTGTATTCTTATTTAGTTATTGCCAAACGATTTACGATATTATGTCACATGTGTCATTTACTTTATTTTATAATAAATTATCTTTTCCTTCTCTCAATAGCAGCACAAATTTGTACGGTACGTACAATTGTTAACTTAAATACCACCCTTAATATACATTTGCAAGAACTCGAGGGCAAAAATCTTCAGAAGTTCACTCGTACTACAACTCTAATTTGAATTGTAAACGTCTCACTATACAGAATTTGAAACCGGCTCAACTTTTTTATCATCATTTTACGGTCGAACTTATGTATTAGATAACCAAGGTTGCAATGGGCCATATTAAATTTTTATTTTAATAAGAGGAAGGCACAAAAATCTCACGATGTTTTGGGCTAATATTCAACTTTTCATGCTCGAAACCGAATTAAAAATGACAAGTATACGTTTCAATGCTACTTCCATATGTAATTATGATTGTGCTCTTACTGATTAAAACCCGACTGTACTATGCTCAGTATGACTGATTTCGGAATATACAATATTTCTTTACATTCTTTCTTCTCTGATTCTTAAAATTATTTTTTCACCTTATTTTTCAATTTTAACATCAGAATCGCCATTCCTCAACCCAATGGAAAATTTGTGGTGAGGAGGTCTTTAATCACGCAATAACAATATTATCGAGTTGAAAACAATCTGCAAAGAAGAGTGGATACAAATTTTACGTTACATTCTATTGCAATACGCATTTAGCCTACATAATCCAGCATACAGGTTGTACAGTTGATTATTAGCTCTGAAAATCTGCTCAGCATAGATATTTCTAATTATAAGTCGTTAACAATTGAGCTTGTAAATTTATTATTCGGTGTACAAATTTGAAATTTAATCTGTCTTTTTACATATACGTTGTTAAAAGCCTGTGCGAATTTCATTACCTGTAAATAATAGTTTTTGAGGTATTGTAACAAATATAGCGCTAACGTTGGGGATACGAATAATTTCTACAGTCTGTACGTGCGTACGTATAAACGCATATTAATCACTGCCAGAGTTAATTAACAGAGAATGTTTTAAAAATGATAACAATCAGCGGTGTTCGAATATTAACCTCAAGTAATTCACGGAGAGCATCAACATCACCTTGGTGTCATTACAGAGTTTAATAGTTTGGAGTCGTAGGTGGCGAACCAAGTTACAAGTGGAGAACAATGTCTGCTATAACATATGTATCAATAAAGATATATGACTTTTATTTGTTTTGCTCATTAATTAAAGGTATCACTTTATCAAAATATTACACTTGTCCTTCATGCGTATTTTAACATTCGATGCTCGAGATACAGCTTTCATGGCCAAGCTCGTCTAACCTAACCTAACCTAATCTAACCAAACCGAACCTAACCTAACGCCCGAGTGAATTGATAGTTTCATTAAATACTTGAAGCTTTTAGTTGTTTCAAGAAACCCCTGAGCAAATTTGTCATATCATGGAATGACTAAAATTTTAAGGTATTCATGGAAATGTTAAGGCACAGTTATCCAATCAAGGCTTAAGAAGAGCAACTTATACACTTATGAGTGGAGAGCTCGGTCTATATGAAATATCTATATCAGAATATAGCTGATGAATAACAGGAAAAAAGTTTAACTTGAAGTAACTCATATCTGAGAAAAATACTCAAATTCTATTTCATTCTTGGTGTTTTTTCGTTGCAGTATATCTGTAGAATCCTCTCAGCCTCAACCGTAAGGTCATGTCACACAATTGATATTATCAAGGTTTAAGAATTTTTCACTCATTTTTCCTGCTTCATGATAACATCTTGTTTGCATACCTTAACCAGCGATTACATTCACTCAATCTCTCTCCACGGGAGTTCTGTCTTTGACTTATATTACTGTGCAATCTATGGCCGTTTCCATCATTGTTTGAGTGAGTTCAGTGTAATTGCCTGCCCAAAATTTCATACTTTGATTGCAGTGCTGGCTACTAATTTCTCTTACCTATGAATCGTGCAATGGCTCTGCATGGTTGATGGACTTACGTCATACATTTCAATGACAAATTTATATCCGTAATATTCAGCGTTCTTGGAAACAAACCAGGGCGTGTATCCAAAATAATGAGTCTAGAACTAAAAGTCGTAATCGATTATTCATCTAAACGCATTGAATTTATCCTCATCACATACGCTGATTGCACGACCGACTATCGTTGTCTAGTAATAACTTACAGAGGCTCGGAATACAAGTATTTATGCATCCTTCACTAACTAAAGCAACGTGTTCTTGGAGAAATTACTCTAGCAGTCGATGAGATGACTTCAAGTTGACAATCGATAAAATTTTAAATCACATTATTCTCGTGAGGGTAATTGCTGCGCGGAGCACTCTGATGACACTTTCCCAAGACGAAAAGATATTCTAAGTCAGGTCACATTTGAAGTGTTTTTGTGTACATGTCTTCTGAACGATAAATTGTGATAGACAAACGTATAGATGACACTTTCCCAAAACGAAAAGATATTCTAAGACAGGTCACGTTTGAACTTTGAAGTGTTTTTGAGCAGATGTATTCTGAACGATAAATTGTGATAAACAAACGTATAAATTTCAGAAAGAGCAAGATTTTCTTCGACGTCCATGAATTAGCGACTTGTTTTTGAGACACCATAGGACGACGCACCACAAACAGCGAGATCATGAGCTGTTAATAACGAGTTCCGTGTAAGTTTAGTCAGCTTTACTGGGTCACTTCGAGCCTTTTGTTCCACTTAGGCCACTTATCGGCGATGAGAAGAGGATATGCATGAAACAAGGCGATAAGACCAAGATTTTGGAAAGATATACTGAAATACAAGACGGTTTTAAGCGCCTTTCTCTTCTGCGACAGATGTGCATAACAATTGAGGCTTCTCAACGTACATCTGTACTTCGGTATGCGATACTACTCGCTGGCAATGACGACTGTAGAGCAAGTCGATGGCTAGCCGTAAACTCACCACTGTGTTGTGAACATTCTGACTGGAAGTTTATCTTAATCAATAATTTCAAATTTCGCCCTTTTTCTTGTTAAATTCAGGACTAAAGCCATCCACGCTACCCCCGCCGTACGCTCACCCCACGCTCACCCTACACTTGTTTAGCAGATAAGTTTTTGTTGTTAAATTATTATTACTCAGTCACCTGCCCTATACTGGCTTCCTGTTGAACTTTTAATTCTATTCAAGATAGACTCACGTTAAGTTATAGAAAGAATCGCGACAGCCGAACTGAGGAGCCCATACGCATGAAACTAATTCACCATAACATTTAGACTACAAGATTACCATCTACAGCACTGCCGAGGCAAAATGCCTCGTCACCCTCCCTTTCTCTGAGCCATGACCAGAATTTGCATTGATTAGTAACTGGAGGAACAGATGTCCAATTTCGCCAAATTAAGCTGACATCCATAAAGCCTCGCAGAGCTGCATGCCGTGCAGGGCTCTCGTGCCCGTCGCTCTCCAAAGCCTGTCTTCTTACTTCACAAATTTTTCGTCGATTTCAAGAAAAAATGCTCAGCGAGTTGAAGCCAGCACTGCTCCAAAATGATCTCTACTTGTAAGGCTTGAAAATTATGGAAATGGTAGCATTCAACTTGTCTACAGTGACAATAAAACACAAAAAACTTTCGGCTATGTATGATGACAATTCACAATTTTAATGAATAGCATCAAACTTGCAGAACGTTTTCTCTAAAACTACTTCTAAAGAAGGATTTCGAAATTCTGTCATTTGTTTTTCCTAACCGAAATTTGTGTTTCGTAAATAAAAATAACTGTATATTGTAAGCCCTCACGCTCTTTGTATCTTGAACAGCTAAACACTACGTGTCATTTCACGCTTGGATTCTGAGTGGAGAATTACCATAGTAAATTGATAAGAATATAATAGGACTTCCTTTGACTGTAGTAAGTCAGAACAGGATAATGAGGGACAGTTTGGTCCGAAAGTTTATTCAGTGAAGTTCTTGGCTGGAAAAACTGCTATTCTTACGTTCTGTTTAGTCCCACGCCGACGTGTGACGGTGTGCGGTGAGAGGCACTGCAGGGAAGCTCGCTACATGTATACCATCTTCATGTAAACGCCTGCACAATGTCTGGGTAAGTACGCACCGCGCTTGCATATCGAGGTTAGTGTTGGAAATTTTGTAATGTGACAAAGTGTTTTATTTAGATGAGTAGGAGTACATTCGGTAGGAGAAGGATATTAGAGTACAAATAGGTCTTTAAGATGACAGTTTTAATGCCGCATAAAAGTCTTGCCGGCAACTGACACTGTTATTCAAACGTGATGATGTACTGTACTCTGAAAACAGTTTATACGCGACGGCTTCGTTGTTCACTTTGCAGATATATGTAAGTTATCAAGGAAGTATTTTGAAATACGAGTGTGATATTAACAATTAAGTGGTCAAAACGCACTGAGCTGTAAGCAGCACAGGGCTGTGGGCAGCACAGGGCTATAGGCAGTACACAACTAAATGCACAGGCAGCGCGGCCACAAGGCACCACCTGAGGGTCTCGCCTCGTAAGATTGATGGACGCCATCGATGGCTGCCAATACCTGCTGATTCATAGTCTTGATTAACCCATTAAAACCGACTAATTGAACAATCCCCATTTGCATGCAGAAGACGAGCTCGCTTCAAAGATTTCTTAGAGCCTTATGATGGACGGCATTCAGGCTCGGGACAAAGAAGACGAGCGGGCCTTTTTTTGTTCCTTTCGCTGTTTCACAAGCGCTAGAAGAAAATTCGAAATCTTCTGTTCCTTCATCAGAAACAGTTGCAGGGGCAAATTTGAGGAAAGTTTCAGGTTGATCGTCTCACATACGTGAGTTGTTCAGGAAATAAACTAGAGAAGACCAGGTTTACTCAGACGATTAAGCGTACGTCACGCCCTTTCCAAACTGACACTTAAAAGGTCATTGTTAATCTCCGTATTTTGGATATTGAGGGTAGGATATCAATGAATGATGAATTATGAGTTAATAACCTTATTTGATTCTAGGGATAAGTGAGGGTAAGCTTTGATTCTTGCAAGAACTTGTTTCCGCAGCCCTTCCCTGCGTTGCTTCGTTTTCTGAGTAGACATTTAATTTATGTATATACTCGTATTTAGTCACCTGAAAATTCAGTGTTGAAAATAAATGAAGATTACATTGTCAGGTACATTTCGTTGATTCGAGGGAATAAATTTTAAATGATTGTTGAAAAGGACAAATTTTTAATTTATTTATGGTCATTAACAGATTACACTGCATAGTTAAACTTCAAAGTTGTGGGAAGATCGGAGAAACTTTTATGAAAGCGAAACGATATTTTTACTAAAATTTGACATCATCGCACCCACCATCTATAAAAGCTGTAGAAATATTATTAGAATTCGCAGTTTGCAATTATCCTTGTGATGGCACTAATAAAAGTGAAACTCCGTTCGTGGTTTTAAAACTTATCCTATTTTTACGTTCAGTAGTAAACCGGCCTAATCTGGCAGTTACAACGGCCTTGGAACTCAAGAGCGCCGCTCGTGCCAAGTCTGTAACGGCAAGTACAGTTTCGCACCTGTATTTCCACTCAAAGAAAATTTAGCCCGAGGATTGGGCCACTTTGGTAATCCTCTCAGTAGAACTTATAGCAAAAATAAAGGCAGGGTTGAGTGTACTCGAAAGGTTAAAAGTGTGAGAAGCACAAGGGAAAAAAATAACAGGATCACGCACCAAATATGTGGCAGTCGCGCTTCACTTTTCGAGTTTCGTGCTATTAAGTCGAGATTTAAACTCATTCAATCGCTGGATATAAATCTAGGTTATCAATTGTAAGCAATATACGTTCGACTACAAGTGTTTCTGGTTATTTTACGTCATGAAACTAAATCAATGGTGGCTTACATTTATATAATTCGACCGATGCCAAACGTTAAGCTCATTCGGAAGCGTTAAACAGATGAGGTTACTTCACCGGTTGATGGGGTTGTCACAGAATAAACGTTCTGAAAAATATGAGGAACACTAATTACAATATGTATTGGATAAAAACATACAAGGACCATTAATTTACATTCATATGCTGCTGTCCTAATATACACAGGGTGTGTATATGTTAATGTGAAAATATAATTACCATGCAAGCGTGTCAACAAAGCTAGTGTTACGAAAGACATCTGTGCTAGAAATAAGAAAGATGAAAATCTATCTTGAAACGTAATTACACCCGGGGAAGTCAGTCCGCAAAAAGTTTAGGCATTTTGTTCTTTGTCCGAAATAAATAAAAACTCCATTTTCGAGGAAGGGCAGAACAGTAGCGAACGAAAGATGAGAGCTCACACATGAACGAGCCGCGTTTTTAAGGCGGTAAATTGTTCAGGTGCACGCGACCGTCATTTCTTGCGGCGCGTGAATACATGTGCGCCTGCACTCGGCATATTTACCCATTTCCTGAGGGGGTGTTCGAGCCACAGATAAGCACATATGACGGCACCATAGAGATTGTGAGCAGTTGCTATCTCCGGCCAACGGAAAAAATAAACATTCATCATATTTTGGCAAAGGGTATATTTCTTATCTGCGCTCGTATATGTATGTATACATATGCTAGCATGGATTATTGTATGCCCAATATGTACAAGCATACATACAGCATATATATGTTTCGTGTGCATGAGTATAGATTTACAACTATGTATAACGAAAAATCGAAATTGTTTATAATTTCTCTGTTCCACTAAATGAAGACACTTCGTTAACTGCTTTGTGGCACTAGGGAGGAAGTTCGAGTGAAGCTGCATACAACCTTACGTCACTCCAGTGCAATTCTCATGTTCTTGGTGAGCTAACGCAACCCAAGACTACTCTGTACTGTGTGCACTGCATTAAGTCATTGTGCTTTACTTTTGCTCGCTCAAGCTCAGCTAAGCTGCATCGAAATTTTATGTGAAATTCTTTCGGGCACGATCGTCTCATTATAATTGCTCTAATTTGGAAACTGAAAATATTTTCTATAGTGATATTTAGTGTCCATTCATTCATGAAAACCAGCTCTTATATTCTGCCTACGAGTACTTCGAGACAGCCTTCGCTCTTTTGTTCACAAATCAGACTTGCTGCTCCTAGTAAGAGCTCTACCACCAACACAGGCGCCGTGTGCGAGTGTGTGTGCGATGCTTGGAACTGTTCTCTCTTCTCTTGCGTCTTTTTTCTGTCTCACGTTCAACATGCGCTTGTTTTTACTCCATTCTTTGTAAAAATCCCTCGTACGTTTTTCCAGAGCGATTGCTCTATGAGATTTTTGAGATACCTACACGGATACTGATCAGTTTCATTTCTCACCACGTATAATATTCAACGTAACATATGTGTTCTCGTGCGTATTATTCTCTGTAAACGCAGGCTTTTCGCGCCCCTGGCAGAGCCGAATGGGAGGAGCACTATCTTTTCGTCGTTTTTTGCCTCCACCGCCTGAAAACCAAGAGGCCGGTAGGCTCCCTACGCGCCTCCTCTTTCTCGTTTGCCGAGGCATGGAAAGGAATCAAAGCTTTCATCTTTCAACGAGAAATTTCAAGTCAATGCGTGGTTGACGAAAATTATCACGTGACGATCTCCTCAGGAATGATAGAAATGATTCGAGGTGTTTTCAACAAACTATTTCCGAAAACTTTTAAGATTCGTGAACTAAACAGGAAAGTATACCATCGTACTTTTTTCTTGCAAAATGTATTTTCAGTCCATCCATGTTTTTCGAGTCAGAAAGGAAAGGAGTATATAAACACATTGAAATAATGAAAAAGTTTTATTCTAGTATTGTAAAGTACATATAATGCATACAAATAAAATATATATGTCTTTATATTATCACAGAAAATGTTGGCACCATCAGCCCCCAGACTTTCCGACGACGATGGTTGTACAGCCCACGGTTGGAGATTCCGGCGAGTGAACCTCTATCACAGATGAAACGTTCCAGTGGCTTATCTTGCTCACGTCGAAGGGGTACCAGGAGGAGAGGATTTTCTCGCTGACTGCCGAACTTTCATGTTGCTGTTGAAGGAACACAAATGAGGGCACAAATCCCAAAGATCCTCTTCATCGCCCCCAGTCCAGAAAGTTCCGAACTGAACTTGGGCGTCTTCGTCCAGGAGAATAACTCCTTTACGGTAGACCGGATCATTTTCAAGGTCGAGGGAGGCAGGAGATGCGTCGATGATCTGCCGTAATCTGGCTTCAAGCGCTTCATTCTGAATGTTCTCGTTGATCTCGATGTCGAAGTCCACTCTGTCCAATTCTGGCTTGTGAACTTTCTTGTGTTTTTTGGTAATCGCCGAAAACGATTTTTTCAACGCCGTCTTGACAGCTTTCTTAATCTTCTGGAAGGTGATGACACTTTTCTTCTGCGTTGAGAGAGCCATGGTAGCTTTTTAGTGATAATCGAAGCGTTTCGTGCACGGCGTCTTGAACGACCAGTACGGTAGTTGGGTATGTTCTGAGCGTGGTTGGACTCGCACCGCCTTATATACCTAGCAGTGCTGTGACGTCACGGGCACGTTGTCTCTCGTGGCAGGTGTGCGCGCACCACGAGCACAGCGCTACGCGCTCACGTAGCAGATGCCACATCTCGTCACATGCAACCAGACAAACTCTAGTCATTTTTGGCTTTCTTTGGTAATTTTATACTGTATTCTTCGGAGCACAAAAAGAATAAATTTTATTTTCTGTTTTGCAACTGTGTACAACACCTGAAAGATTTCTTGAGCTGCGCAAACGAGTTAAAATAGCATTGCTGCTACAGCTCCTGGCAGCGTTTGGGCATCGTGAGAACAGAATTGGAGGCTGCGTTCCCACCATCTCTGGAATTCAGGCGACATGTGCGGACCGAACGATTGAAAACATGAGCCTCTCCGCTCGCTCGACTTCCTCTGTCATGCTTATCACTACCAAAGTGTGCTCTTACTTCACCAGTTGAATAGGAAACTATTGAGTCAAAGATATTATGTAAGAACTATGATTACATTTATTCATTCTAAATTTTTATCGAACAACATCAATTCTTTTTAAAATTTGTGTTCAGCATGCAAAATGAACTCGCAGTGCCGTCAAAATTCTTTGACCAGGCATTGAAATGTAACGATTATTCATTTAGTGTTATACTTCATCGATAAATCGTAAAAAGAGAACTATTTCAGTATTTCTTTCGAGTACGAACAAGTCTTTACTCGTCCAGAGCCCTAATCTCGTTCTCGACGTTGTCATTTGAGACGCGGAAATATCATCGCATTTCCACTGAAGATAGACGAACGCGCTCGGTCCAGTCCATGTAAACTCGGGGTGCACTTTCCGCAAGTTGATCGATTGGGTGAACTGGAAAGGACAGAAGTCGTACGTAAGTTTGTTGCGAGTTAAGTGAAGAAATTATGAGCAGAACTTAAATACAGGCTTATGGTTCAAAATTTTCTGAAACCGATAATGTTAAGGTAAAATTTTCGTTCTCCGTAGGTGTCTAGGCATTTAATGAGGTTTAAAACGTGAGTGCACTGATTTTTTGAGAAGGATTTAAAGCAATTCCTGACGATTCCTAGCTACACTCACAAACCGATGATTCATTGAGGCGGAGACGATGTCGCCCAAAGTTATTCAGTACTAATTCTGAGAATCTATCTTACAATTCTAAGTTTACCACAAAATTCGAATTGCAGGCTCAGTTCTTTCAGTTTTCGGGACCAAAAGCAGGTACAAAAATTAGTTAGGAGCAGGTAGAAAGTTTTGTTGAGTTCTAACGGGCGCTGCCGGAGAGGGAGCTCTTCTTTTCCGGGGCTGAATTTCAGTGGCTTGAAAGCACCGCTCTCACGTCCCGGCAAGATGCCGACAAGTGCAAAGAGCAAACTTCAAGTTGGAAGTGGTGACCGCACTCGCCTACGAATACGGCAGTGGCAGATTATTTTTTGAAATCAGTCTCAACGTATGATATATTGAAATTTTATATTGTTTGTAATTTTTAATTTCTTACATATATCACACGGTACATAGCGTCTAAATAATTACAGCGTAGAATATATATATTTTTTCATTCCGATGGCAATCGAAATTTGTTTTCCTAGACCAATAGGCTTTTAAAACTCTGAGGAAATTTTTTCTAAAATATCCTGTAACCCAGTTTGTGTCCCTCTTCTCGTCACATTTTCTGAATGAATCAAACACAAAAATAAAGTATTTTCATATTTGAAAATAAAAATCAACGCATCTCCAACCTTTGGGCTTTGATAAACAAAACTGAACAAAATGATTGTTTCACAGCTTCTTGTTTATTTCTAGGGGTACAAAAAAAGTGAGAAACAAAGTCCAAACTAAGCCAGCGGCAGCAACACACGTGCCCGCTACTCCGCGTTCCCACATTCCATTCACGCACGAATTCCCGTTGACGAGCGGTTGCAGCTGCCGCTTCCTGCCATGCTGGCTAATTACGATAGAACCCTTCACGTGCACTCGAGGTTCCCATTCCCGAATTCCCACTCGGAACATCTGTTACCCTCATCGTCGTCCGAATTCCAAAGTTAAGGCATTCCTGGTGCACCAGCTGCTGCGGGTGGATCCCAATCCTAAAGCTGCTTGAAATGGTGACTGCGGTCGCCCTTACGCACAGCGGTGTCTGCCAGAGCGAGCATCAAATACCACAAAAAATATCTGTAATAAGAAGTAAACATATTATAGCGTGTTGTAAGATGCTAATAAGAAGGTATAAGGATTAGTTACTGGGAACGATATAGCGCAATATGCTTTGTGCGAATCTTACACCTGATGCTCTGACACCTAATGAAGTCCAGACAAAAGTTGAGGTAAATTTTTGAATATTCGTGTTTTGTAACTGACGTTCTTTGACAGTGAACGATTGATCAAACCGCTAATAATTGCAATGTTACGAAAATTAAGCGTTTATAAATACTTGCAAATACGTAAGAAAATTGTATTATTGCTGTGGTGGTTTGATTCTACCAAGAGGATGACCGGGAAACGAAGAGTAGCGAGGCTATTCATTTCCCGTTCACTGCTTATTT
>VOMN01080265.1:0-12380 GCA_014899125.1 Orchestia grillus
AGTTGCTGTTGATGTGACCCACTATAGTACTAAACTCTATTCGTCCATGGTTAACTGTAGACCCTCGCGTTTTGTCATTTGGAGAAAGCTGCCGAAAAAAAGCTTGTCAGCAGTGTGTATTGTTGCTCTTTTGCGAAAGGTTGTGATTGAGCGTGGGCCGTGTGACGAGTTGTTGTTGGACAATTCGACAGCGTGTCGTTCGGCAGCTGTTGGACAGCTTACTGACGAGTGGGGAATTCTCTGCGACTTCGGGCGTCGTACATCCCGAGTGGCAATGGAATCGCATAGAGAAATCACACGATTAAGGGGATCGCCACAAGGATATAGACCTCCCTTGAAGAGAAAGATCTCCGAAACGTGATGCCTCTGAAGGAGAATGAGGTTGGCTCTGTTTCTTCTAATGTTATCTTTGCATTGTGTAAGCGAGTACTGTTTGGTGTCCACGTCTGGGAGGTTGACGACTAAGAACAACAATTTTTCTATTAGTGACTAGGTGCAGGTGAAACTTCTACTGCCCTCCCTCGTTCACAAAGCATTCGTCACCTAGTGAGGTCACCAGCATTGTGTCTAAACCAGAGCTGGGCATAGACGGCCTGCCGAGGTGCTTGAGGGACGTCAGAAAGCGTCGGTATGGCGGCGAGCGAGGCGTGGTTCCTGCGACTCCTGCCAGTGTCGCCGATGTTTCCATGCCTGAGACGGGAGTCGTGGGTGATGGTGGAAACTACTTCGAGGCTCCCTTTGCTTAGCTAGAGGGAGTGGTATATGACACCATGGATCGGGAGCTGGTTGCACCAGTGGCTGACCCTGCATTGCTTGAGAAGCCTCAGGGAGGTGCAGGTGAGGTGATAGGGGTCGCTCGCGGTGATGGTGGTAGAGGTTACCACAATGAGCTTGGGCCACTCTGGGGGTCGGCAGAGAGAGCGACGGCGTCCTACGTTTTTGAGTGACTATAAGTGTTAGTCGCTTGTGGTTGTGTTTTGCAAGGAGCTGGAAGAGCTGGGGCTTGTCAGAGTTTGGGGTAATTTCCCTGTTTCGACAGGTGGAGAACATAGGAACTGGCATAACGGCGGTGGCAAATGTGTTAGCCGTGAGAGGTGGTGTGGTTTGCTGTAGCACCGAATTATCTACCTTGCAATTTGTGTGCTGGGAATCTACAGGGGCTTTCTCTGGGAAAGGATCGTGAACTGCTGGGTAATCGGGAGCCTACTGGTAGCGAGTACCATTGGACAGAGTGAAGAAAGGTGTAGTTTAGTGGGAGATGCACGGTGAAGTTTAGTGGGGGATGCTCGATGCATAAGGACTGTCTTCTTTGTACTATGGGCGAGGCTTGTGAAGAACCGCGGCTGGCGATTTCTCTCAGCTTGTATAGCATAGGGAGGCTGCTAGGCAGTTGATGCTTATCAGCTGGTGTATTTTGTAGCTGGGCCACACGTGCAGCTGGGCTGCACGAGCACTGATGGCAGCGTATTTTTTATTTATGATCAAATTTATTATTGAAAGTCGAGAGCTTGTTAATATTTGATACGTTTTTGCATGATTTTTTACCCCAAGTAATTTACATTGGACACAGTATTGCAGTAAACTGAGGAACAACCTTATAAGTTGATTCAGGAGGTACACTACTTGGGGGCCCAATAAAGTTACCAGACTTTCAGGGAAATTTATGTAAAGAAAAATGATTTTTAATTTGAAGTACGTTTTGTGTGAAAACATGGGTTACATATATGTATATATAAATTAGTGACAATATATATTTGAATGAGTTGTATAAAATTACAAAGTAGGGTTAGTAGATATGATATTAGATAATTTAAAATAAAAATCATATACATAAAACATTCAACATGCAAATTTCTGTTTGTACTTGTCAATACAATCTTGACATTTTCAAGAACTTTGTTCATAGTACAGTACACACTTGCTACCAGTGGCTTCAAGCCTTCAACAGTTCTTTAGCTTAATATTTACTCTTAAGTTAGCCTACTACACAGGGCAACCTATTCATTTTAATAGGCTTCATTTTTGTATTGTTGGATAGGATTTTTTCCTGAGGTCCAGAAGCCTATTTTTGGAAGATTTATAAGATAAAAATATGATTTGGACCCATGTTATTGCTTGTAAGTGTAATGGACTAGTTTTGGGAATGTTAGTGTTATTATTTCATCTATGAATTATTCCACTAGAAAAATTAATAGCATAATTTATACTTGCTATTTATCAAGGTGGCATGAGAGGCCATTTTTAAAGCAAGGTCTTTGGAGGGGAATCCGAATATTGATTAATTAATGTTTAATCATCATATGACGACATTCTTCTGAGAACATCATTAATCAGTTGATAATCAGATCTCATCAATAAGGAACTCTAATTAGATAAGGCTTTTCAACGCTTTACACTGTTGTATGTACTGTCAAATGTGGTTGTTCTGTGTCTCAAGGGAAGCTTTGCCATATCTTCTAGGCTGAGGAGCGTGGGATGCAAAGCTTCTAGAAGTTGACATTGGTGATGTCTTTTTTGCAGTTAGTCCAGAGGAAATTAGAATGTGTCCAACTAAATAACTTACCGTTTTCCTGTATAAAAATCATTACAATTTTGAGAACAAAGTTTAGTCTACTTCTGCCACTACCTAAACATATATTTGGAGTGCAATAGGTCTTTAACTAGGAAGACACTAAATTTCTTTTCCCATCAAAATGTTTCCACAACAAAGTTTGCAATTTAGGATTCATGTATGACAGGTATGAAGTATATCAGTTCTTTAATCACATATTGGCTGTTCAGAGGCCTTTATTAGATACTGCAAGGTATACTTCAAGACTCCATAATTGTTCACCGAAAAATATTTGATGAAATAGGCCTATAAATAAGCAGAAAGAGGTACCAACAGACAGTGAATAGTCAACAGTAGACATGAAAATCTCTTATGACTATATATTTTCCCTCTGCCTGTTTCTTAGCATAGCAACGTGAACCATTGTCCAAGAAAAAATGAGTGCAATGCAAACATTTTGTCATCAATTTTCAAAAATTACACATTGCCTGACAGAATGAAGACTACCTACCTACAAATGGGGCCTGTAATGTTAATGGTTGGGCTAATTTGTCATCAGCAATTGTTAAGTTAAGTTAAGCTAATAACCCTCACAACATAAGCTCTGTGGTGGGGCTTTGAACTCCTGATGCAACAATGTTTGACTTCAGGTCACTTTGCTGCTGCTAATTGAATTCTAAATTTAAAGTGTGCACATCTTACCAATGTAGCCTGTTAATGGTTATTTATTTTTAAAATCAAAAATACCTTGTAACTGTATCTTCTGTTATGCAGTGTTTTTATATTTTTCAATTTTAAACTCTTGCAGGATGCATATTATTTTTTCTTGGAGAAGCAATTATTTGTGTCATGGCTCACAATGTGTCTCTCAATGATTACTTGAATCAGGTATGTTGCTAATTAATTTTAATTGAATTCTTATCTCTAAGGACTGTTGCAATATTACCTCATAAAACATACTTTGTCTTTCAGTTTGGTAACTAGATTTATCTTTTGTAATTTATAGGTAGGTGCATCTGCAAGAAATTTTTGTGAGAGGATTTTATGCTTGAAGAGAATCATAGGAAACCCTTGCTTTATATGTAGTCTTGCATGACCGAGTTAATTTTGAAGAGTACTACCCATCAATGAATTTTGAGAGCTTATTTTCCTTAAGCTGGGGAGATTTCTCAGCTACTTTTGAAAATTGTGTCCATGTCAGCATACCTTGGTAGATAGGATTGATGCATCTCATGTCATAGGTTTAGTTTGGGCATCTGAGTGTTTCGTGGGTATAAAAAACTTCCCAAGAGCTGTACCTAAATGCACAGTTTCTCTTATCTCTTCCTACATTTATAAGAATACCTGAAGTAGGCAGAACTCTGGGACCTGAATTTACATTCTTGATTAAAGATTGAAATACTATGAATCATTTTTCTGTATCTTGGTTCCTCTGTAACGAGATACTGATTTACAAGGGGACACAATTATTAAAGTTGATTTACAGGGTTTGATATTTGTTGCCATGTCTATTCATTTTTATTTTTTCCTGTTGTATGGCTACCTCGTGATAGTCAATTTTCACTTTTATTTTTCCTCAATGCAACTAGTGCTTTGCTGTGTGAATATGAAATAGATGGTTTTATATTATAGTTTTCTGGTTTTATTTTAATGTATGTTTCGTTTTTTTCCTATCAGGTCAATGATGCTCATTACAATCAAGATGGAGAAGCTGTTGCTGTGAGTAGTATTTCTCTTCCATTACAGTGTCTGCAGAATGAAGGCATTTGTTCCCTTACATAAGCACAACATTTTTACTACCGTTGAGCAGGGTTACCCAGAATGATGTTTAAAGTTTTTGTTTAGCTTTTTACTATTTAAGATTTTTGCTTTATATTTCAAATCATTTTTTAGGTTTCTGTAAGGGTGATTAAGAGATATATAAAAAAGTTCTGTGTATAAACTGTAGTTTGTAATAAAAAAATAGCACTCTGAGTAACCCCAGCATTTAGGGCAACACGGACACTTTTATAGAAAGTTTTAAGCACTAGCTTAAAAATTATTTTCTGATATAGACAATTTTTTCTTGCTCATTGGGTGATCGTAGCAATGTATGGAATTGATTACTAAATTAACAAATTTTTGACCTCTGATTTTTTTTTAAATTGCCAATCTTGAAGAATATGATGCTACATTGAAATTTGGTTTCCTGTCTACTAGAAGTGTATTTGCTGTTGGTGATATTTTGTCCATTGCTCTTGAAGAAAGTTAACAAGTTGTGATTACTGTAATACAGTAGTGGCAACATCTTGATTCAAAGGGAGCAATATCTCAATTGAAAACATTCACTGCATGGGCTGCCCATGCGCATCTAAAACTGCTGGGAATGTAGAAAAAATTTCCTCGTTTCTTTAGCAGGATAAAAGACGTACTGTTGATGAACATGCTGAGCTCTCCCTGTCTTTAGTGAGCTCAGTGCTGAAGATTTGCAAATGAAACGAATCATGGCAAAATTCATTCTATGCTTATTCGATTCTAATCAAAAAGTGTGGCTTTGTTGTTGTGCAAATATTAATAAGTGTTTATCATCTGAAACAATGAAAATTATTTTGTTTGCTTTTGTGGACATATAAGCTCATATGATGGAAAAAAATTTCAGGTAAATGTGCATGTCTCAAGTTTACCTCACTAGATGTCTCAAAATTACCCAGATTTACAAAAATGACCCCCAGTTTCATTTAAAAAAGGTAGATAATTTCTGATACAGGGATTCTAAAGCAAATTCCTACCTATGTAATACAAAAAATCTGTCTTTTTCTTTTTAGATTCTCATTTTTCTCCCCAGACCTTAGTAGGGCCAACTTTGAAAAAAAAATGAAAAACATTTTTTTCTTAATTTTTTGCAAAGGAATCCAGTGAATTGATTTGAATGCTTACTAAGCCAAATTTATAGTAAAAATATTGAACTTTTTTACCAAATTTTAGATTTGAAAATTTTTCTATAATTTGTGTTCTACAGTTGTCAGTAGGCAGTGTGGGCCACTCATCCTGGATAGCCCTCTATGACAGTATTCCTCAGAAGCTATTCATTGTAGGTTAATAAACTTGTGTATAGTTTTAACAATGTATATATATTTATATATGTTCTATATATTATTAGTGTGAAGATTTATTGGTTTAAGCTTTAAAGCATGTTTGTTTGGAAAAAAAGCCTTTGAATAACTTGATCACATGTTGTATACCTACCGTTTAGGTTTGAGTGAAATATTTCTTGTATTAGAATTTCATCAAGAAGTGTTAAAGTGAAGCTAAATCAGGGCAAGAATATGAATAAATCTTAATTTGAAAATAAATTGAATTAATAAAATAAATTGGATGAATTCTGGCACTTCATTCATTGCTTAGAATAGAACTCTTTGGAATAGTGCTAATATGTTTCTTGAACACATGTGCAGTATGAAAGGAGTGATGTATTTTTTTGGAATGTAAATGGAATTTTTATACATGAAATTAACTCGAGGAATAATTCTTATTCAATCTTTATTTGTGCTAGCATTTTAGGGAAGTCTTGCTCAATTCAAAGTGAAGTTGCTGCAGTTCACATGGATTCTGAAATGTTTAACTATACTTATTCAACTTATTTTTACATGCATGTGAGATGTCATACTAGCCACTTCCTACTTATACACTGCCCCTCAAGGGGCATAGGATAGGCCATAGGCAATAGGGTTAGGTAAGTTAGGTTTGCCTATTCTATGCTATAGGGACTAGCGCCCCCAGGGGAGCACTGCTAGGCTACCTCAGCTTTAGATAGGCCTTCGGGACTTCTATCTTTCGTGCCCACTTTGCTTCTTTCCGTTTTCATTTCTTCTTTGCTATTTCTTATCTGTCTTTTCTTCCTCTTCCTTCTTAACTTGCTGTTTCTATGTGCAGGGGGTCTTGTGTGGGAACACACTCAGTGCATAGATTCCCCGTTCTCCTAAGTCCGTACTAAATGGTCCCTACTTTTTCGGTGCGAGATAGTCTGAGTTTCTGAAGCCCTGCTTTCCCCACTACTACAACTACTACTTATACACTGGGCTTTAACTTTGTTTTACTGTGTGCAGGCTCTACTATCGTTCAGGCAGCCACATGTAATGTCACACCGCCTCAATGTTGAGAAGCCGGAGCGAGCCGTGGCAAACATCATCTACCCCCCCATGGACGATGTGGTCCTGGCACACCTCAAGTCTGTTTGCTAAGAAGCAGTCCAGGAGGGTCTACTAGCACATGTATTGCATTAAAAAAGCAAATCATTTGTACTTGCAGTGTGAAATGCAAGTTTGACATTTGGTTTATGTCGGTTAAAAATTGGTTTAATCCAAATGAAAAGAGATTTAATCTAGTTATATGTACAGTCATTCCTCAGTTATCGTAGTTAATAGGGACCAGAACAAGCCGCGATAAGTGAAAAACCGCAAAGTAGTCTCATCCTCTCATTTTTAACTTAAATTCATTTTTTTGTGTGTATAATATCAATAAGCGTAAATGAAACTATACAAGTGCATATGTTATCATTAGAACATCACCCAAACATTGATTTGAATGAGCGCGGTTGTCTTTGCTGGGTATGAGAGTGAGGGTGAAAGAAACGTCTAGGCCAATCAGCTTGCAAGATTCCCGAGTTGCGAGGAATATCAAATGGTGGGGATGCTAGCCAGCCAATCAGAGACGTGAATTTTAAAATTGTGTGGACACTTACTGCCCTCTGCTAGCGTGCAGGCAACTTTCACGTCATAATTCCCCAATTTTGAGTTTTTGATTAATATTTTTGAAAATCCGCGATATACTGAGGCCACGACAAATGAAACGCAAAGTAGCATGTGATGACTGTATATTTCACACAAATGAGAACAGATTTCATTTGATCCGTACGAAAATACATTTAATTTGTAGGAAAAACATTTAATTTGTATGAAAAACATTTAATTTGTTTGAAAATTTATTTTATCTGTATAAAAATGCATCTAATCCACATGGAAATTCATTTGATTTGTTTGAAAATAGATTTAATCTGTTTAAAAATAATCTAATCCACATGGAAATCCATTGGATGCATATGGTTATACATTTTATCTAAACGGAAGTACAATTAATATGATTGAAAGTAATTTTTTTCCCAGGAGAAACAAATTTACTCATAACTACTATTTCTTTTTTTAAATACATACAATAAATAAAAATTTTCATTGTTTTAAATATGAACAACAAATAGAATATGTTAAATAATGATCATTGTGAAATAAGTGAATCAATGTAATAAAATTATAATATACTTGATTCTTAAATTTCACTTCAGCATTGATGCTATGAATGGCCTCATGTGCGTATGGATAATAATTTATTTTATGTATGCTTCTATTCTATGTTTGACATCACAAGCTAAATAATACTGACACTTTAATACAATGATAGTTTGTGCATAATATTTCAGTAGGTTGAGTACCAAATTTTCTTTACGATATTATCTTTCAAAGGAATAAAACTCGATTTAGTGTAAGTATAATTTTATTTGGTCTAAGTCTCATTTTCATTTGGTTGGAATACATTTGCATGTGAATCTATTTGATGTGAATTTAAATTAAATTCATTTTCGTACAGAGAAACTCTTTTTAATTTGATTCAATTAGCTTGTGAATGGTGCGACTTTCTTCTGATAACTCTTGGTACAAAGAGATCATTAAAGGACAGGGACATGTACTGGTGGGAGGTGGGTGTATGTGTTCTCGCGTCTGTGTCATTTAGTGATAGCAAGAGAAGGTACGAGTACACTGTTCTCTTAGCCTGAACAGTCATTGATGTTCTATGCATTCTAAACTTTGGTAATTGCTTAGGGATTACGTGTGAAGTCAACACGAACCTACATTTCTTTAGATGTGCTAATGAGCTTTGAATATAAATGAGCACTAGTTGAAGTAAGCCCCATTTTGACGGCAGAGTGATCCTGTGGTACCACCGAGGCAAGGTGCTGGAGATGTGGCAGGCGCAGAGCAGCATGGTGGCTTCAGTGGCCCGCTTCATGACCGACAGCAAGGAGGAGAACTGGATGTTGCCTCTCATGAACACCGTGTGCCTCGAACTGCGGCTTCAAAGCGTATCTGCTGATGCTGAGAGTGCCCGCACCGGCGCCACCAAACAGGGGGAGCTGCTCGAGAAGACTGCAGACTCCCTCATGGCTTGCTTCAGGGTCTGTGCCGCTGACACGTACGTCCACTACCTCTTCTTTTTCACCTTGTTCAGTCTTAAAGTGCCAGATCAATTTTGGTCTTAGTTGCATGGCCAAGCTGCTAATTGATATTGATGGAAATTTCAAATGTTGCATACTTCCTAACCACACATGACTGCATTTGATCACATCTTCAGTTCAGCTATCTTTTAAATCTACAGAGAGACTGTGAAGGGTACTCAGTGCTGGGACTCAGTTTATCAGTGCTGTTAAGATGTTTTAGATGAATTTGGAAGGTCGACCACTTCACGTCATTATTTGACTCTATTAAGTATCAAGTTAACTCCACGTCAACATTGTGTAAAAACGAACATTAATATCTATTTCAGCTCTGGCCAAGTTGTAAGAGGGCACCCTAACTGCATAGCAAGGATACCATTCATGGAGATTATTATTACTTTGTTAGCATATGTTGGGGTTGTAGGTAGTGTGCAAGATTGCTCTAGCTCTCTACATCTAGAAAATTGAAATTGAAATCAAATTCAAATCTTCTGTTCAGCATTGACTAAACGATGGTTTCTAGGTATTGCTTCCATCCAAGGGCTTAAATTTGTCCATAACAACTAAAGCTGAGAATGCTACTGCTATTTTTTTATTATTTTGCATTCCAGCACCATTACCATGTTTCTTAAGACAAATCCCTTGGAATTAAATTTGTGCTGCTAATAGTTGGGTTTAAGATTAATTTAGTATCACTCCAGAGCCAGGCAAATCTGGTTGGATTATCCCTCCCCTCATTATGGGATGTTTCTTCTCTTGCAAGCTGTATTTCTTGATTGGGGAAGTGAAATGTGAGCCCAGGCTGTGATAGGAGCGAAACATCAACTATTTGTGTTGAATTAGCTCACTATGGTCTGATATAATCTTGTCTATTACTTTTAGTTTGTTTATGTTTTTGCTCAATCTCTGTCGTTACGTTTTGACAAGAGTTGAATCATTCAAAGTTTGTAGTGAATTCTTGAACAAGTTTAGGTTGTCTTCATGCATTTAGCAATGCTCTCAGTGAATGAAAAAAAAATTGGTTTCACTGCCGTCTTGCATTGACACTTCCTGTTTAGATATTTTTTCTATCTTTGATCGTACCTTGCAACTTGCTCAGTCCCTTGTTTGTGCAGACGTGCAAGTGAGAACGACACAAAGAGATGGGGTCTGTTGTACCTGGTCAATCAGTTCTTCAAAATTTACTTCAAGATCAATAAACTCAATTTGTGCAAGCCGATGATACGGGCCATCGAGTCGCTCGCTTTCAAGGACCAGTACCCGCTTTCTCAGCTCATCACGTACAAGTACTACACAGGCAGGAAGGCCATGTTTGACTCGGACTTCAAAGGAGGTAATCTTAGCACTGCTGAGACATCATTATTTTTTAGCAGGCTCCTTTGCTTCCATTTTGAGTTCTTTGGCCTCATCATTCAGATGTCAGGCATGTTGTGCAGAACTAAACTGCCATTTTTTATGTTGAGGTTATTGACTGAATACATAGTAAAGATTTTTTTTTACACTTGAAAGAGCATTTGGCTAATTTTAGTATTATCTTTTTATTTGTCGCACAAGTTATTTACGGATCTACTTTGATACAGAAAAGTAATGTGACAATTGATCTCGCTTTACAGCCAACGACGCCCTGACGTTTGCGTTCCAGCGATGTCCTCGTAGGAGCCATAAGAACAAGCGTCGCATCCTCATCTACCTCCTGCCAGTCAAGATGCTCATTGTGGGTGTGGAGTGTCTCGTGCTCTCATTGTGGGTGTGGAGTGTCTCGTGTTCTCATTGTAGGTGTAGAGTGTCTCGTGCTCTCATTGTGGGTGTGGAGTGTCTCGTGCTGCTCCTGTGTCCCAGCTTAGCTGTTCAGTTCGAATGCTTTATCTATGTACGAAGCTTTTACAATCGTTATCTTTTTTGGAAAGATTCATGGTCGTTTCATGTGTTTTTTGTGTTGTAAGGGACGTGTAGGTAGCGGGAAGCAGCTATGTACAGAACAAATAATACATTTCATTGGAACTTACTTAGAACTAAGGACTTATGAAGGATTAGGCATCGTGTGCCTTGTTGCCCTGAGTAAAGACTGGTGGTGCTGTGGGGCTCGCTCAGCAGCAGCTTTCTCAACGCCAGACCGAAACTAAAGTACCTATTGGAGTACAAAAATTGAGTTGCATGAAAAGACTGGTGGTGACAAGGCATTAGCCTGGACGCTGCACCTTGCAAAGTACCATGGGAAGTTAACTTTCACGTCGGATTTTTTACTGTGACATCAGGTTGTAACGAAAGTTCTGATCGTTTTTTAAGTTAATAATTTCAGGGCGTCAGTACATCAACTTAACTTATAAATGACACATGTGCAGCCATCCATCTACATAGCTAAAATATTATTTCTGCTTTCAAATTTATAATAGTTAAAATAAATAACTATTATTGACCTAAATGTAACTTCAAGTAAAGAACATGAAGCATACTGTACTCTATGAACTTCAGAAGGGTAATGAAGCAGTTTTTGCAGCAAGATCGCTCAAAGACACTTATAGAAATGGTGTAATGAATAAAAAGACCTGTTGAAGATGGTTTTCACATTTCAAGAAAAATGACTTCAGTCTAAAAGATGAACCAAGAGAAGCTCTCTCCAGAAGACCCAATTTTGAGGAATTGCAGGCTGTTATTGATGAAAACCCCGCCAATACGACTAGAGAACTGCTTTAAATGGCTTAGCTGATGGAGTAAACTTCAGATTTTATTGTTTTATTCTCACCTAACAGCTCAAAATGTACAATTACCTTCATGTCCGACCACACACGGATGCATTCCACTTTGAGGCTGTGGAATAGGCTTTGAACTACGGCTGAGCCAGCCCCTGTTTTTGGTGCTTGATGTTATTTTAGAGCATCCTCTTCTCATAAACGTTTCTATTTAAAAAAGGTGCTTGAAGTTGATAAGAACGGGGTGAGATACAGCAGTTCACACGCTGTTGGCGACTGCTTTCTGAAAGATCGTGCGGGACCCATTTTCCAGCTTATCCAATCCACCGCCTATCGGCCCCCGCCAGGGGCTAGGCTCCCCCTCCCGGGTTCTACACCCGGCACCTCTCCATGTGCCGGGCCATTTTGGCGCGGGAAAAGGTGTGGCCGCACCTCTCGCACTCCCCCGTCCTGCTCCTCCGAGCCCCCCACCCGGGACCCCTCGCCCTCCCGCTCCCGACACACTGCCTCGCCCCCCTCTCCTCCGCCGCAGCCCGACACACCCTCGTGTGTCTCGCATAATTTCCCGACGTGACCCATGTCCCACAAGTCCCACACTCCCTCCTACCTCCCACAGCCGCAGCTCCTCCCCATTTCTCGTGGTTCTTCTTGGCACCCTCCGTTTGAAGAATTCTCCCACACTTCCCACACTCGAAACTCGCCCTCCTCCGCTGTCCTATGCTTTTCGTGAGCTATCAAACCTCCCCTCGACTTCAAACCTTCCCGCACCCCTCATACCTGCATTCCAATACACTCGCACCCTTCACATTCCTCGCCATTCTCACTTCATTTATATCCCACATATACTCGTGTCTCTTTTGTCTCTCATACGTGTACAACTGTTCCATTCGCACTC
>VOMN01080271.1:0-10114 GCA_014899125.1 Orchestia grillus
ACTAGCCGTATCTCTGATTTAAGAAAACGAGCTCGGCAATTTTCACCACCGAAAATGTCGTTGAAAATATATTCATAGCATTTATTAGGAAAATATCCTACGATGACAATCGATGCAAAACACTACTGGTGCACTTCTAAATACTGCACTTCCTACTCGTGTACTTCTTACTGGTGCACTTCTCACTGGTACGCTTCTTACTAGTGCACTTCCTAGTAGTGGACTTCTTACTGGTGCACTTCTCACTGGTGCACTTCCTACTGGTTCACATCCTACTGATGGACTTAGTACTGGTACACTTCCTGCTGCAGGACTTCCTACTACTGGACTTCCTACTAGTAGACTTCCTGCTAGTGGACTACCTACGGGGAGACTTTTCACTTATGCACTTTTTACTGATGGATTTTCTAATAGTGTGGACTTCATTCTGGTGGACTTCCTACTCGTGGACGCCTTAATGGTGGACACTGGTGGACTTGCTACTCGTTGACTTCCAATAGAAACCCCTTAGGGTGCGTACTAGAGGCTCATGAGCGAGCTAACAGGTCTTTATTAACAAGTACTGGCCGCCTACATTCAGTGTTGGCGCGGTGACTGGGTGGGGCGGTGACTTAGGGACAACGAGTTGGTGATGTGCGTCCGGTTAACATACTTTTCAGCTCTCGAATTCAACACGCACCGCAGCTACTCCACCTTGCGGCGACCTTGTGCTCGTGTTACCGGCGTCCGCACTCCGCAGCTCCCGAATCATCGCATGCTCTCAGTCGCAATCCTGGCATATGGGTCGACAACTGAGAGGCGCTGCAGTTGGTGGGTTGAGCAGCTTCGGTGCCGTCAGTGTCGTTTGGCAGCGGGTAGGGGTTGTGTGCGTCTGATGCTGGGAAAATGATAAATACTGGTGCTGTAATCATCGTGTATCTCGATTTGGAACTAAGGATTTGAATTTGAGCAGTACAAAAAATAGGGATTGTTCTTACTGAGAGAGCCAGATAATATTAGTGCTTTAGGAGTCAAATTTGTATTGCGTTGCATTTAATTTGTGATGAAATTAAATTTACCGAAGGGTGCGCAGGATGAGCGTAAAATGAAAATCGAAGTGAGGCAAAGCCATTTTCCATTTAAACGTCAAAATTTCTGTGCGCGAAAGGGATGACCAATCATTGAAGTGCTTATGCGAGTGTCGCCTTGCGTTATAAACTTGCTTGGATATCGAAGGCCAACAATGAGAAAAAAAGTAACAGTCACTCCTCCGTCTTCGCTTATAACTCAGCAGAAGATGATTGTTAGATCCAACCGCTTCACCTCGCCGCCCTAACCCCTGTTTGGCTCCGTAGCCCCAGGCTCCTAAAGTTCCTAATCACGCTGTTCAGAGGAATATTTCGAGCAAGTCACTACTTTGTTTTCCTCAAAGGAGAACCAGCAAAAAATAAAGACGTCCTGTTAATACAGATTGTCCACGCTCTTTAGCAAAGAGGGTGATGAAGAAACAGTGAGCGAAATTCTGATTGTTACGTTAATTTACGATAGAAATGGTTTGTATACGACACGTTATTGTGTAATTCGATAATGGCCACATTAGTATCCAAGTCTTGTGGTATGAGACGCGTGCCGACTACGAGGCTGTCGGTACTAGCGCACTCTTCTCACCTAGCTATGAAATCCGAGCTAGTGTTCGTGGTAATCGTGTTTCAATACGGGAACCTGAAATCTTGCATGTTCCCTTTCTGCAAGTGTGACTATTTTCTCTCAAAAGTGAGGTAGATTTAAACGTAATAACGCAATTGGATGGTCAGATAATTATCGCCAGTTGCCGTATCGAGCAGAAATTTTCAGCCATAGTTTCGGCGACAGGATTTAGTGTTTAGCCGGAATCATAAGTTATCATAGCAATTCTGGGTAAGCGGAAGAATGGCCATGAGCGGAAGACTTTGAGTGATTTGTCACTTATGAATCGAAGCGAAACGTCATCGGATATTACAGTCTTGGTTTGGCATCTTTATTTGGTCAAGAGTCTCGTCACATGAATCGCTCACGCAGGGAAGTCTTTCATTCCGAGTCCTCGTCAACTTTAATTGACCTAAGCCGCACCCAACAGTTGTCGCAAATGGGAGTACTGATAAGAGTCTCGTTGCGTGAATCACCCATACAAGCATTCTTTTGCTCCGAGTCTTGTCTGCCTTTAATTGAGTTAAATGATTATGAGAGTGCTGAATAATGCTGATGTCCTTACAGGGCGTTTAAATTATTATGAGAGTGTTGAATAAAGCTGTTGTCCCTACAGGGCGTTTCAGATGTACATTGCTATTGAGCAAATAAAGGTCAAGTGAAATCAAATTGACCGCCGTCTCTTCATTATCAAACTCGCATTCAAGAATCCAACCTAAAATAGGAACAGCCCATGCAAATGGGAATATTATCCAAATGCACCCAATGTATGGGCAGGACATGTAGTACATAGGATGCATGAACGCAATGTATGGGCAGGACATGTAGTACATAGGATGTATGGACGCAATGTATGGACAGGACATGAAATACTTAGCTTGTTAAAGGGTCAGTGTCGTCCAGAATGGAGATTTCCGAATCCAGGCGACTGGATTTTGGTGTCGATGGGGGTATTTTGATTTTTTGGATTTCGCTCCCCGAATTTATGCTGACTTCGATCGAGAAATGAACCACAGCAGAGATATGTCAAAACGTGACAGAGGAAACAGCTACATTTCCTGCGACGTCGCTTATGGTAAAATTGCGAAGTTCCTCTTTCGCGAGCGAAAAAGTCAAAGCACAATATCTTGACGTCAGACGTGCTATGAACACGTCGTCAACAACGGATGTGAGTGATTGTACCGGAGTGTAGCGATAAATACTTATGCCCCGATACAACTCCTTTTACAGAGCTTCCTCATACTGGTGCCATTCCACAAAAGTCTTGCGGAAATGACAGGTGGCTCCTAACAGGACTTTTTCGTCCTAACAGCACAAATTAATTAACCTATCAGAGAAATGCCTTGGAATCATAGTCATGACATGATATGTCTGCTCAAAATTACTCCATTACATAAAAACAGATGTCCATATATTTCTACAACAAAATTTGTGATTACACCCTCATGTGCTAGAAAATATTCACAAGACCGTAAACATATGGGGCTTGAAAAAGCATTTCCTACAGATATTTTACAGAAAATCAACCGTTTGGTAAAATGCGAGACATGAGGCGCATACATACAAGTACATATATATAGTGTCCGTACAATACCTCAGTTTTTACGAAAAATAAACACCTTTAAATTTAACCGTACCCCGGGCGATGTAGTCTCTCCCGATCTCGAAACCCGGATGGGGAGACTTCAGTTTCTACGAGTTAAAGTTGCCAAGGTAATCACGAAATGACGCCAACTCCAGATGATTGGGGCGGAGGGGGGGAGAATTTTCGAGTAGCAAAGTCCCTCGGCTGGAGGATGTGGGAAGATCACCTAATTACATCGCCTTGTATTTTCTGCACCCTTCTGTCCTGGACCTATGATGGCCAGCGATTACAGTGTTTAGGTTTCATGAAAATGAAATTTACAGAGCTCAGAGGGGAATTCTTCGAACACAAGAGCTCTTAATTTCAATGGGGAAATTGTGATTCCCTTTGAAATGGAAATTCTCTTTTTTATATATAGGACTCTAACAGAAAATTTAAAAATCATAGTCTGTATTTATGTAAATTCAATCCAACTAATACTAAAATTATCTGAGCTCCAAACTAACTAGCATTCTGTCTGCAATAAATATTCCAATACCCTTTTAAAGTACGCAAAGCACTGTATAATCTTTCTTTTTCATTAGAAATATGTTATTCCAATTGAGAATGCTGAGAGGATATGTCATCATGATCATTCACGTTTACAAAAACATTTCGCTGTAGCCGTTGCTGTGAGACAGAGTGCTGTAAATTCACCCCAGCAACGGAAGTCAGGGGCCAGGCCGCCCATTGCTGGACTCAGAAGTTGCAACTGCGACGCATTTCTTCAAGTTGGAGTCCAGTGAGCCATCACACCATGAAGATCGACAGGAAAACCCTCCTCCTCAAGCTTCATTACTTCATGTTCGCGGGAAGTGAGTGAAATTTTAGCTCGGCCCTTGAGTCAAAACTTGCTACACCAGCGAGTGAAATCTAAATTATTGATGTTGAAAATGCCACAGAGCAAATAAATGTTCGTAGCCTTTTTAAATAATTAATCTATGGGTAAGCATGAATAATGAATGATATTATTTTACATGCGACAGAATTTTATCGCAACTTGTTATTCATGTTATATTGTGAATGTAATTCAATGTCTCTCACATCTCATCATTTATACAAAATTTCTTTGTAAAGATTTATTTTATTAAATATCAGAATATATTTAGATATTCAACGTTATAGACCGAATATTTTTAGTAAGGGTAGTTAAAGTGAGTAATGTTTATTTTTTACAACAAACCATTCAAACAAAACTGAGTCTCATGCAACGGATTGAATCAGAACTGAAAATTTCTGTCAGAATTGTCCCTTAAATTAACACCTAAAAAGAAATTATATTTTCTCACCCAAATTTTAGGCCAGTCCCCGATCGCTGCGTTCATGTACGTGTTCGGCATGCAGCTGGGAGCCTCCGTCTCAGTCATCAGCATACTGGACTCCCTCGTCCTCGTCCTCAGCACGGTGATGAAGCCCATCATGTCCATAATCGTTGACGCCTTCCCAATACTCCGACGTCCTCTCCTCATTGCCGTGACGAGTGTCACCTGCGTCACCCTGGCCTTCCTGGCCATGATACCAGATTTCAAAGCTGCACCTCGATTTACACCTGTGTGGATGGCCCGCGATGCCTCCAACGAAACGTTTTGGAGCTCCGATGCAGGCTCAGATTCCAGTGGCACAAATACCACGCAAAAATTCTACTATGGAGAGGTTAACATGAGCTTCACTCAAGGCTGCAGAGAAAGATACGAGCAGACTAACGCTTCTGAGCAAGTTTCCGTTCCGTGGTCTCAACTTAGAGCTATTCTGCCCCTCAACAGTGAGTAGTGGTAGTGTCTCCATTAAGTCATTCAATTTACAACATTAAATCGCACAGTTCTCAAATGAAATAGTATTAGATGATCAGGAATTCCCTTTTGTTTTCGCTAGTAATTTAAACGTGTAATAATATAAACATCTCAGGAGTAAAGTTTTTACTTAAGAAACCCAATGAGTTAGCACCAAGTATTATTTTTCATGTGAACCAAGTGGTGAAAGTGTTACAGGGTGTGACGTCTGAATTTTGAAATTTCACCACCCGACAATTGATCACCTATTACACTCGTGAAGAGCCAAGCAATTTGGACCCAATCATGTTTTATTGATAAACATAATTCATTTCTTCGTGGTTAAACTCTCAAGCCAGATAAGCAAATTCAATCATGAAGAACTTTCCTCTACTTGAGTCAGCTGTTCATCAAAAATTTCTTAGGCCTTTTTTGAATACGAATGCGTCCAAACTACTGTAAAATTATCTCCCTAAATTATCTAAATTATACATTTCTATGAGAAAGATGTCATTGTATCTGTCACTTTCAGGTTCTTGTGAATTACAGTCGGGGCGCGACTGTCGATACGCAGAAGGGGGCACTTTCCTGCAGCTCAAGCTTTTGAACTCTTCCCTCCCCCTCAGTCAGGCGTCCTACTCCATCTCGACTCGAAAAGGGGCCAGGGCCAGGTGTGCCGACGTGGCCAGCCCAGACAGGTGAGCTCGCTTCATGGCGTGACTACGTATTTAACCCCATCGAGTCCCCTGGAACATGTACATACGAGTGGGTGCCACAAGTACTTGCAACGAGTCTAACAAGATGTATTTCTCACAAAAACTCATCGATATAGATTTAATTCGATATTCACACGTACATGAAACAATTGCTGTATTATCATTTCACCGTCGTGAAAATTGTTTATGTATGTCTACTAAGACTAAAAGTCTTTTGGTTGAATATATAAATTAATTTCCCGCATTCCCATTCCACAGTTAAACGAGGCTTAAAACACGACGTTCGTAATGAATTACAATTTATCATCGATCTCCTTGAAAATCATATCTTTCAGCCTTTCAAAAAGATAATTGGCAACGACATGGTGAAAACAAATGTCTTTAGTATTCTACAGGCCTCCACCTTGACAACGGATTATGATTAACGCATTAAATATTTCCATAATATTGACTGTATTTGTTCAATGAGGTCAATATAAATGATTAGTACTACTTATTTTTTTACACCAAATAAAACAGAAAAGAATCATCTCATGTTCCGAATTTAACCAGAAGTGCGGATTTCTATCAGAACTGTCTTTATTATCAACAATGAAAAAAACATAGAGTAATTCAAGGTGGAAATGCGCTTACAAATAGCGTTTAATAGAGAAATTGAGTCGTCAGCTGTTCTAAGACGTTCCCTCCCGGCGCTTAATCCGTTCCGCAGTTGCGTCGTTCTTCAGAGCTGTGAGAGGTAGTCCTCCAACAGTCCAGTTACGCCTACCCAACATGAAGATCATAAATGTATATTTGAAATTTTCAAAATTAATTGCCTTTTTCAATCCTACGCCTTTTCGATAATCTGACGCTAAATCAAAACACACGTGGCCTTCCTATCCTGATCTACTTTATGCTGATAGCTTCACTGCATGACGTAGTAGAGTTTCATTGGAAAGTTTCATCACGCCTTGCTTTCTTACTTAGAAGGTAAAACGAATCAAATCTTACGTTGCACTTCATTTTGATTTCATGTGCTGATATTTTGGAAAACGAACGTGCTTTTTCACTGAAATTTTGTTCTATGATTTCAAGCTTATTTACTTTATCACCTGAAAACATTGAAATAATTATTGGTTTTATGGGTGGATATCATCCGTTCGTAATCGTAACTGATAGAAATGCAAAAACAAAAACGCATGAAAACCAAACTTCACACTTCCAGGAAGTTTTGAGGTAATTTCAATGTGACTTGCTCCCCTAATTCGACAGCCTCGAGTGTGTAGCAGGCACGTGGAATAACTCAGACTGCGGGGGATCGATCTTCCACAGCAGCGCTTTCTGGTACTTCGTCATCCTATTGGCCGCACGAGAAATGGCCTACTCCACAACCAACAGCTTCTCGGATGCCATCGCCATCGAGACAGTCGGTGAGACCAACTAATCGAACTAGGCATCGACAACGAACGAAAGAGAA
The DNA here is from genome assembly GCA_014899125.1 of Orchestia grillus. Classification (NCBI taxonomy): domain Eukaryota; kingdom Metazoa; phylum Arthropoda; class Malacostraca; order Amphipoda; family Talitridae; genus Orchestia; species Orchestia grillus. Next base: position 7,231 of record VOMN01080271.1, read on the forward strand.
CCGTAGGAACTCAGGACTTTTATCGCTGCCCAAATCCATCTACCCTGCATTGTCGTTAGCAATTTGAAGATTTTTTGTGTTCTACACGTAAGTTCCACACGTAAACACTAGTGAACTTTTCGTTTGTTCGAACGAGATCCAAAAGGATGACGACAATTAAGAGAACGGTACTTTCAGGTATAAAATAAGCAAATTTAAATATCCAGTTTTTTCATTGCAATCCGAGTTTAGGAGGAGCTAACATCTGTGAGTACCCCTCTCGTAGCGCACGTTTGGACGGGCATACGTTGAAGAAAGTGACCATAAGTGTCTCAGAGGAACAGCATTTGGTTTTAAGCTACGAAAGAAAACAGCTTACTAATGCAAAATTTGAAACGGCTTCTTCTTGAATCACCACTGGATAGCAAAAAAGTTAATTCTACTTTTCTCAAATTTATTACTTTAGCAAACAAGTGTACCCCAGCCGTCATGAGTGGAGGTGAATTAAAATATACAGAAATAAACATACCTCGTGGCACACGTGGTGCGTCATACACTCTGAAGTTCGAAATTAAGCTCACTCATAATTGCATGTTTGATCGGAAACTTCTGATACGTGAAAATATATTCTATTCTTTCAAACTTATTAATTTTTCTAATGATGTTACATTCCGCATTTTCTGCGTAACAAAAGACTTAACGACATTGAAAAGCATCTATTCACAACCAAAATATATTCATATCGTGCTCGACTAAATAAAAGATTTAATTTACTTAAGGTTACGTTCATTTTCGATACGATATTCACTATCCTATGTACGAAACTGCCGTATATTAGCTCAGATGTAAGGTGGGATAGAGAGATCAATCAAACGATCAATAAACCAACGTACCAGTAAACTATTTTGAAATGAATAAGTTGGGATAATCAAGATAAAATGTTATTTAACCCATGCTTTTGGTCAATAATATCGTGATTCGGTCAAAATTGCTTGGGGTAGATATTATTTTGTCTTGATTATCCTTACGTAGAAATTCGAGAAAAAAATTGAACTCCTCACGACGTCCACTATTCGCCCAGCAAACTATGTATTATTATATTTTTTCGATTCATTGAGAGACATCTACCGGATTTTCATTAGTTATTTTGACCACCAAATTTTGGACAGTTTATTGTATTGTAGAATTCGTAAGCTATACTTGGACTCAATTGCTGTTCAGTTAACTATTACTGTCTGTAGAGCCTCTGACCATGTAGACTCTACGCAGGAGACTCTAACAAAACCTCCCGCAGGCGAAGAGGGGAACTTCGGCAGCCAGCAACTCTGGCAAGTTCTGAATCGCATGCTGCTGGCGCCGGCGTCCAGCGTCTTGGTGGACTGGTTCTCCGGCGATCGTGATACAAAGAACTACACTCCGGCTTTTATCTTGGCTGCAGTGTTTGGTGTATTTGACGTCATAGTCTGTTTCTTCTTAAAAGTGGGTGGAGAACTAACGATCTTATTCATTTCTAGATCTATTTCTTTTCGGAAAGCTGAGCTATTGGTGATTCCATTTGAACTATTGGTTGATCACTAATTTACTAGTTGCTTAAATTGAGGTGTAGATGACTATATTTAATTGCATTTTTCTGCTCACAGTTGAAGTTTTGTCTAAACTCTGAAGCAATTCTTCATTTTCTGCTTTATTTTTTAAATCGAGTGTTATTATTGTTAGATACTTCTCATTTTTATTTTTAGATACTTCTCATTTTTATTTTTAGATACTTCTCATTTTTGTCAGCCTCCATAACACGGTGCATTTAAAGTTCCACATTACGTCTTGAAGGATTTTTCTCAGTTTATTCATCACTGTTTCACTCTCCTTCACTATGTTTTTTTGTTTTCTTCACTATGTTTTTTCCAAATTCTCACTTTTTTGTAACTTATTGTTAGCATTTTTACAGATAAATCTTCAAGAATTCTTATTATGTTGACCCCCCTCACAACTATTAGCTAGCCGTTGCAACCGTTGATAAAAAGCTAGCTTTAAAAAAATGAATGGCACCCCTGCTTATGTATTTAGTCAAATTCTTTTACCTGGCAAACGTGAACTTCTTTAGATTCAAACTCGTTAGCTTGCCTGAATTCGTTTGGCGATTACCCTTTTTTATTTGAATTCACTAAATAACAGACATTTACCTTTTATTATTATTATTAATAATATTATTAATCTCAGGGTAGGCGTTACCTTTAGAGTTTCCTTTGATGCAAGTCGTTGAAGTACAACCATATGGCGATTCAGTCTTCTTAAATTGTGTAATATGTCGAGCATTTGCATGATTTTTGAAAATGCGTATTTTATGACGAAAAGTAAGCGATTGCCATTTCAAAATCTGCAAACTAAAACTAACTTTGCAAGTGTTGTGATGGCACCACGTTAGATTTTGATTGCTTTATTAATTAATCAGACCTCCTCGGTAGTAGCAAACCTGAGGTGCTAGGTTTGTGGCTGAACATCGAAGGCTTGATGTAGCGTCACGAAACAAAATATGCTTGCACTTTTGTTTGCACAATTTGTGCTGTGACACACTATGTACAAAAGGCTGCAAAGAGCTATTGAGAACTTTTTTCATCAGTTTCTCTCGAGACATAGCGCGAAAGTGTCTGGCTATCCTGCGTACGTACGAAATGCACATATTGGTATACCTATACGTTCAATCTCTAAGTGCACGTACGTGTTAATTTTTATCGATAAAAATGACCATTTTAACCACAAATTAACAATTAGAAACCGAAGTTAAGCGCATATTATCAAGAACCTTGCGCTAGTATGTAATCTATAGCTTTGGATACCTTGAATACCTTGGAGAGGTTTGGGCCCTCACGCCCGGGCCACACTGAGGTGCCACTGCTTTGTGTGCATG
>VOMN01080273.1:0-11031 GCA_014899125.1 Orchestia grillus
TAACCAACACAGCGTGGTGAACACCTAACACAACAAGTTCGCCAGGAATCTCAATAGTTGCTTTCAAGATAATGAAATAAAAATTGCGGAAAGTGATCAAGAAATTCTTCATCACTAGTGAGTGAGGCTGCCGATGCTTGACCACGCATGAAATTCATGTCCAGTTGCCTCTGATTTTAAGGCTAACTTAGAGTTCTACTTGCTAGATATTAAATTCGAACATCATGGAGTTCCCTCTTCGTTACGCTGAGTATTTGCATTTCTCTAAATTCCATACAAGCACAACATAGGGTGTTGAAAAATTAATGTCACATACTGTGATAGTAGGTATAAAAATTCAAAACAGGAGTTTTTCATAAGCAAGTAAACAAATCCTAACATACGTTTTTGAAATATCGAATCATAAAGTTAAGTAGGGTAGGAGATTTAAGCTCATGAACTTTATTACTGAATTGTAATGCCATTAAGTGTTCAATATGTCCGCTCGCTGCATCGATGCAGGTCCGGTACCGACACAGAAGCGATACCAGGACACGATGCAACACTCTTGCATCACCCGCAGTGCCAACTATCCTCCCAGCAGATCCATTTCTGTCTCCGCTGGGGTTTCCTAAATTAAACTCTTCATGTGGCCCCAGAGGGAGAAGTCCAATGGTTTCAAGTCTGGCCAAGTGCTCGACCAAAGCAACCTATCCATTTGTAGGGAAAAGTACGGTCTAGATACACCTTTACGTTCCGATGTCTTAACACGTTGACTCCGAAGAGGGTCACATATGGTACACGCGATCATCAAATCTAACCTAATGTAGCCAAAGCAGTATCATGTATAAATAAAAATTTTCAAGTTTTTTCTAAATTTGTGTTCATCAATCAAATAAGTTAGTTCTGATTAGAAAGAAAATTAATAGAGTAACCAAATTTGTGAAACCAAAATCCTTCACTTTTAAATTCACACTAGAAATATTTGTCACACGTAATTTTACATGTGTGGGAAATCGAAGTCAACGTGTTAAAAACGGTGAATGTTTGGATTCTTACTTATCCTTGAAAGAGTCTTCCTTTTTTCATTTTCATATCTACTAACAAAGTTTTTACTATCAGTTTCCGAAGACCCTGTACACAGAGATGAAGTTACAGTTACTCATTAGCTCAAAGTACTGAATGGGCTGGGGCACAGTTCCGCTTAGATAAAACCTAAAAACAAATACGCCATCTGAAATCTTACACGAAAACGAAACGGAAATATATTTTGACCCAAGTCAATTTACGATTGAATTCATCTTTAACACGTAGACTCCGAAGTGGGTCATATATGGTACACGCGATCATCTAACCTAATGTAACCAAAGCACTATCATGTATAAATACAAATTTTCGAGTTTTTTTCAAATTTGTGATCATCGATCGAACAAGCTAGTTCTGATTAGAAAAAAAATTAATAGAGTAATCAAATTTGTGAAACCAAAATCCTTCATTTTTAAATTCACAGTAGAACTATTTGTCGGTATGTAATTTTACCTGTGTGGAGAATCGGAGTCAACGTGTTAAAACGTAGCCTACTGAAGCACAGCAGAATTTAGACTTCCGGAGAGCTAACATGACGTCGGCGAAACTCAGCCGTACGCTCTGACAGTGAAGTAATACCCATTTTGCACGTCCATATTGCAGGTACGCAGCACTTCCACATAAATGATCCAAAATCGAACAGGTATAGTCAATGAATCACAACTTACAATCTTAGACCAGTATAAAGTAACAGCAACTTTAAGCAAACTATATTTTGATGCGTTAATAAATTTTGTCCTGGAAATACACTTGCGTGTACACAAGTGCCTCAGTGTTTGGGCGAGGGTTTCTGTCGGAAACGTGGCCTGAGAAGCCAGCGTCTGCTGACCATACGCGAACTAATTGCAATCGAACTTGAAGACTCAAGGGCGAGTCGGGAGAAGTTTGTGCTACCACAGAAAGGTAATGGAACCACAACAACTGCAGGCGCTACATTACGCCTGCAGGAGCTACAGCCTTAGCCACGTGCAGGCAGGCACTAATCCACCAACAGCAAATGTTACAAGTCAATCTAAAGTCTGGTGTAACTCAAGAGCTCCGTGAATTAGTGATGTTACACCGAAAATTTGTGCAGTGGAATCTAAGGTAGGAAAAAATATCGTAAATTTGAGATTTAGCGAATGAAGGGTTCTTTTCTTCCCACGGCATGTCAAAAGAAGTCGAAATGCTTTCAATGTTTTAACACTAACAAACTTATAATTGCTACAGAACACTTATGAGAGAGGGGGAAATAATCTTCTCTAACGTAGGGCCAACAAATCTCAAGCGTCACTTACGGCAGTCAGGCATCAGCCAAATGACAACAAAATCAGTAACAGAAATTTTAAACAGAGAGGAAATAAGATCCTTCTTCTATTTGGCACATGTGGCATTATTCAAAGTTCAAACCATGCACATACCCAAAGTGTACACAAAAGCTCTTCCCATACTTAATAATCCCTGAACTTGAAAGAATCCAATCATAATTTGCCCATTTTGAGTAACACAGCGCATCCAGCGAGAGAAGCATCATAAAGCATCGAGTCACGAAGACGTTCATGGAATGGAAGCGTCAGTTCAGCCAGGAAATTTGCAATTCACATTTCAATGGACGTAGGTGAGAAACGAGCTGAGTGCAGCCGTCAAAATTGCGTACGCCTACGAGGAAAAATTCCCGCTGCGAAATTCAACTAGCAGAAAGCCTACAAGTGTTGGGGTCCAAATCGGAGACAGGCACGGCACAGAATGTAAATTTTTGCACGGTAGCACACGTACGACACAAGTAAAGGTATTGGAGCACCTGGGCGGCTATTGGAGTGCCCGTATGGCCCTACACAGCCTTCAGGCCTGAGCGGCAGTGTCGAGACCGCGAGCACACCAACCCGCCACCACGATGGTCAACAACCAACTGGCAAGGGCAAGGACGCTGGAGCTGCACTAGCGCGATGCAACACGTACTCTCGGCCGCCGCTGTGCACGCCAAGTGGACGGCCAGCCTCGAACGGGCACGGGATCGAGAAATTCACCTCAATTTTGTACGCAAACATTTATTAAATTCTAAAGAGTAATGAAGAGGGGGATTGCGTAAGTGTGGATTGAATCTTAGGTTTTTAATAATGTTTCCACACGAAAATTTGCTATAATCTTCGCATTCTAGCTTTCTATTTTTTAAATATTCTAGTTCTTGCTTAGAGTTTGAATTCTAAGCTCCAAATAACACTAGAGTTCTATTTTCCATTTAAAGGTCGAATTCTAATTTTATTTCAAGTATATCAAGTTCTAGCTCCCATTTAGTGGTTGAGTTCTATTTTCCATTTAAAACTCCAGTTTTAATTTCCTAGCAAAATTCAAACAGCACAGGATGCCTAAAATTTAGGTTTTACTCTCCACCAAAATTAAAAATCAACTCCCATATGAAAATTAAGCTCTATTTTTTGGTGAAAATTCAAGTAATAGCTTTTATTAAAAATGCAAGTTGTAGCCTACATTTTAATTTTAACTGCATCCATTTTCAGATTAAAAATCTACCTCCTCTAAAATTTCATTTGAAATCTAAATTTTCATTTAAAATTTGAGTTCTACTTTCCATTTCTAACTCTTTTTTTGGTTCCTATCTAATATTATAAAGTTATGGCCCCTATTTTAAATTCAAGTTCCCCTCGCCAATCCAAATTTAGTTCAGCATAGCTTCCCCTCAGATTCGCATTCTCTCTACACCTCAACCCCGTGGAGAAATACTACAGCGTTGCAAGAGTGGGCCAGAGGCAGGGCATGGCGCGCTGGCGTTAGGACGGCCAGCGCTGCTGTGGGGCACCGTCCGAGGGGGGACGAGGGCAGCTCAGGGCGGCTCACTTCGCAAAATTTCTCTGGCGCTCAGCAACTCTGCGACAGAGAGCGCTGGCAGCGCCACCGATGTACTGAGAAGCTCAGGGTGTAGCACGTAATGGTTTTGTGAAGGTTCAGGTTCAGATGACGCAAGGTTTTTGCTCTCTTCGTTTCCTTTTCACTGCCTCTAACACAGCTCAGTCACTCGGGGCACAAAATGAAAGCGACTCAGTGGTGCAGAATACGGCATAACTCGGTGGCACAGAATGCGGCATAACTCAGTGGCACAGAATACGGCACAACTCAGTGACAGAATATGGCATAACTCAGTGACAGAATACGCCATAACTCAGTGACAGAATATGGCATAACTCAGTGACAGAATACGGCATAACTCAGTGACAGAATATGGCATAACTCAGTGACAGAATATGGCATAACTCAGTGGCAGAATACGGCATAACTCAGTGACACAGAATACGGCATAACTCAGTGACACAGAATGCGGCAAAACTCAGTGACACAGAATACGGCAAAACTCAGTGACAGAATACGGCATAACTCAGTGACAGAATACGGCATAACTCAGTGACACAGAATACGGCATAACTCAGTGGAACAGAATACGGCATAACTGGGGAAATCAGAGCATAAAATGGTAGACATTTCTTTCAACTCACCAACCGCCCAGACACATTTGATGCACTACGAGCCAAGTAGAATTTTCGCTCCTTTAAGCATTATTTTAGATTTTCTGTTCGGCAACATTTCCTCAGAAAAAAACAGAAGGCGTCGGTGCACGCAGAATAGCGTCGCCAGGGCGTCGAATTTATTATATTTTTTTTCTATGAATTAAATTTCTGAATACTGTTCGTAGCGCATTAAATACATTTACTGTTTGCAATAAACCCAATCCAAACTAAATTGTACAATTTCCGTGAGCTACATGCTGGCGTAGCAAAGCTTTTCAAAGTTTACCTATTGATCTTAGGCTTTGTAAGCCTTCTCCGAAACTCATCGGATCTCACTGCATTTCTTGTTTGTTAAAAGTTTCGTAATCTACGCCTTGGAATAAGCCTAGCCTCTGCTTCTCCAGTTTTTCTAGCCTCTCAATAGAAAAGAAGTTCCGCACAGGCGAACACTATAGCAGACTTTTTTTTATCCCTGCGCGACTGCCGCACTCCGCAGGCGATGCACACGCTGGAAGCCAAAGTTGTCCGGGCGCCAGTCTCACGCGTCTGTGAGATCTCACCTTTTCCCACAACTGATGACCTCGCACGAAAAATTAATTCAATAGCAGAGTGAACGCTCATAAATACAATCATTGGTCTCTAAATTTCTGAAAGCCGCTGGGTGATCGATACAACACTGTGGACAAACAATTTCTCTTTGATTTTTGTAATTAAATATTGTTCTCAAAATTCATCACAGCATATATTATGATAGTATATTATAGTAACTGAAATCCATTTTGTATTTACGGCCAAAATATTGAAGCTAAGCACTCACCACCTTCTCCGTTTCGGCTGCGGAAATTAGCCCCCCTTGGTCTGTAGGCACACATTTTATCGCAAGTATTTCGTCCCGTTGTACATTTACAGCATTCTAGAGACAAATGCGTAGTATTAACACTTATTTAATATTCTATGTCAACTAAAATAGGACAATTTGTACGAAAGCACGAGAAAAACATTTCTTATTACAAGTGACAACGCCGAATCATATCGCTCGCCACGAAAGTTGTATGTGTCAACCAAACTCAACGAAATAATTTCATCTTTTTTACGCCAGTGTGAAACTTAGTGTCAAGAATATTTTCTCGTTTAATTTTCTAGTAACTACTGAGTTTTTACGTTATCAAGATTGAAAAAAAGAGTTTACTTGAAATGATCATGGCGATGATCATGGTAATGATCATGGTAATGATCATGGTAATGATCATGGTAAATGATCATGGTAAATGATCATGGTAAATGATCCTCTACTATGAAAGGATCATGGTAGAGGTAATTTACTAGTAAATTCTTTACAAATATATGGAAAAAATTGCTGTTTTGTTGATAGAAAGCGCGAATAGATTTAGGTGCAAGCTGTAAAAAAACTGTTTATTGGAAGGAGAGAGAGGGAAGAAGTTGAAAAAAATTTAATTGATACTATAAAACTATTAGTTACAACAAGATTTAAATTTCCTGCGCTGAGTTCCTTTATCACGATTTATATTCACCAGTAGGATGGGTGGGGCGAGCAATACAAAGGTTAAAGGGACATTTCAACACATTTTTCGAAGTACATGAAGTCGCAATGAAATTCTTGAAGCGAATTGACTGCCATTGAGGTTTTCGCAGATAGTTTTCTCGTATCTATGAATCGAGTCGAAATTGCACCCCGGTTGAGTGCGGTTGATTACTTGCAGCGCTTCTCTCGGCAGTCTTCAATCACGTCCGAGGTTCAATAGCCGCATATCCTACGAAGCGTCATATTCGAGATGGGCGATGGGAACCTGTGTTTCAGTTTGTTTTTACAATATTAAACAAATTGAAATGAATCTAAGGAATTTGTGGCAGGAAAAAAAGATTTTGTATTCGTTTCATGTACTATTCAGTGCATTCGCTTTTAACTTAAAATACATCTTCAGTCAACCTCAAAATAAATTCTAGCCACTCACTTCACTTAACTAAAACACAGTTCCATAAATTTTCTAGGTTAGATTAGATGAAATATAAGCAATATGGACGAGAATTCATAATTTCCAATTATCATCATGATATTAAGGCACGGAGTTCCTGTTTATCTAGATTCAAAGCTCACAGCGTACTCCCTAACGTACTCCCTAAGTTTGTTACATTAAAATTGCAGCAGCTACACATTCCTCAAATTTCGACGAGTCTTGACTCTAGAAACTGCAGGTACTAGAAGTCCTGTTCAAGATGCAGGGAGTCCTGCGTGTTCAAGTAGAAACTGAAGGTACAGGAAGCCCTGTTCAAGAGGCAGGGAGTCCTGCGTGTTCAGGTAGAAACTGCAGATGTAGGAAGTCCTGTTCAAGAGGCAGAGAGTCCTGCGTGTTCAGGTAGAAACTGCAGATGCAGGAAGTCCTGTTCAAGAGGCAGGGAGTCCTGCGTGTTCACAGAGCTGCAACTACAGGCGGAGGGGCCGCATCGCACCCTTAGTTTGTCCAATTACACCGTGACTAGGTGGCACGTTCATTCGCTAACACGTTGACTCCGATTCTCCAAACAGGTGAAATTACATGCAGACAAATATCTCTGTGAATTTAAAAATGAATGATTTTGGTTTCACAAATTTGGTTACTCTATCAATTTTCTTTCAAATCAAAACTAGCTTATTCGATCGATGAACATAAATTTGAAGAAAATTCTAAAATTTGTATTATACATGATAGTGCATTGGTTACAATAGATTAGGTTAGATGATCGCGAGTACCATATATTACCCACTTCGGGGTCAACGTGTTAAACATGTGATGTCTTTAATTTTTGATCCGGAGACGTTTTCTGAAATAACAATGCTTATATGCACAATTGACCTTACAAATCGAGCATACGGTTAACAATATAGTGCGCAAATGAAGGAGGGAAAATACTTTTCGACCGAACTCTATTCCGAATTATTTGTTCTGGGGTGAGGTCCAGGCGTATTGCACGGTTTGTAGGTAATTTTTAATGCAGACCAATTTTTGTTCTCTGGCCATTAATACTCCTAGCTATCGTTTGTCTGTATTCCTCCTCCAATACTGAGCCCTTGAACATAAAATGAATGCACGCTGAAGAATTCTACAGAATTTGTAAGGAATATAGCTGCTGTACAAAATGCTAGTCTATTGTTTACGTGTTCTTTTGATACTGAGAGCCTTTTTACGAATGTGCCTTTGCGTGAAACTATAGAAATCTGTTCGCTGCAATTGCTCACTTCACCTCAGTCTGTCGTTTTAGGGCTAACGAAAACATTATTTCAGACTCTTTTAGAACCAGCTGTTTTGAACACATTTTTATATCCAAAGGAAAATTTTGCAAACAATTAGAGGGTTTAGGTAGTATCCGTCACACTCTTTCTCCAAATTTTGAGAATATTTTTATGTGTTCTGGAGGAAATACATGGTTGTACGATGGTCCGGTATCATTTAAACCTGTTTTTCATCAAAGATACGTTGATGATACGTTTCTGTTGTTTCGTGATCGAGCTCATGCGCTGCTCTTCTTGAATTACTTTAATAGTAGACATAGAAACATAGGGTCTACAATTGAAAAATGGTCATCAAGCTTCCGTTTTTAGATTGTCTGGTGCATAGAGAGAGGAATAGGTACGAGTGTCCTGTGTTTCGGAAGGAATGTTTTACAGGTCAGGGAACAAGTTTTTATGGTTTCTTACCATTTGTCTTTAGGCTCAATTTTATCAAAGTTTTATTGACCCGTGCTTTTAATGTGTGCAACTCGTACCGGTTTATCCACGAGAAATTTACCTTTCTGAAACATTTTCTTCGTGACAATGGCTTCCGAATAGTCTTTCTCGAATCGCAGGTTAGGAAGAGTGATGCTTTAGGAAAAGCACCACTCCCTTGATGCAAGTTAGGAAATGTGGTGCAGGTGAGGAAATGTGGTGCAGGTTAGGAAATGTGGTGCAGGTTAAGAAATGTGGTGTTTTAGCAAAATGCACCACGCCCTTTGAATGTTGATGCAGTCTGGAGCATCTAGCGATGCACGTTCAGCGAATCGGAAGGCCTACTTGTCTTGTGCTTGCGACTGTTTTTCGTGGTATCTTTTCTCGAAATTGTTCTCAGCAACTGTCGAAAAGTTTCGTTTCCCAACTCTACCTTGTTTTTAAAATATGCAAAAAGAGCTCCGTGGACTTTTCCGGATGGATCAAATCATTTTTTAGCAAAGCTTCACACTGGAATAGTCATGTTCTAAACTCTTACGAAAGCTTTGAGTTTAATTTTCAATTGAAAAGCAGGTTTTCCTTATTAATTTTACTGATATCTGATCTGATCATCCAAGTTTTCAACGTCAGCTTGAAGCTGGAAAAATTTACATCGACGTCCTTACGCGTGGATCAATCTCGGGGCACCGGACGGACGTCCTCCTCAACACACGACATTTGCTGGATGGATTAGCAGTTGTGTTGTGAATTAAAAAATAAGTTTCTTCTAGGGACAAAACCGTTCAGGTGACAGCTTTCCCTCGCTCGATTTAACCCGCGCTTGATATGTCTTCCAAAATCTGGATGTCTTGAATGTAAACTGAAAGAATGTCCCAATCGAGAGCGCTCAAAAATCGAAACAAAGGGCTTAGAGTCCCATCCATGCGTGGAGAAAGACCACTGAACGCACAGCGCTGCACAACTTAATTTTAGCGTTTCATAATTTGCTAAGAAATATAGATTTGAGGACTCCCTATCCCTAACTTCACATGGACACCACTCCATGCATGGAGAGCAGCTTCCGTGGAGTTTCCAGTTCCGTCCCTCTACGCTCCGCTTCGAGTTCCGTGGACGGTGGAACGTCAAGTGACAAGTTTTTGTCGGAAAAAGTTCATCCAAGTTTTCTACCGTACGAAATATTTTGTTTATGTTCGAATTTTTATCTACTGTTTAAACTCCTGAATCATTAGCATTTTAATATCCCCATCGGCATACAACACACGAGTGCATTAAATATTATTTTTCTCCCAGGTTTGTTTGAAAACAAAGAGACGCACAGGAATTCACCCTAGTTGAAGTGTTTATTTTTTAAGGGCAAATAACGAGGTAAGAAACTCGATGCTGCATTTCTCATCCTTCTGAATGCACGGATATTTGTGTATTATTTCTCCCTGCTCTACTCCTGTAGTTAAAGTCGTGCGCAAAAATGGCATAATCAGAGCACTGTGTTTATCTTGAGAGCCCCGCGGCAATACTTTTAACTAGAATAATAATTAACTATCTACACCAGAACAATAACCGGACTATTAACACAAGAATGAAACCTAAATCGACCAAACTTGACGCCACAACACAGGTGTTCGCTTCATTTCAGAGTGAAGAAATTGGACAATTGTGACTCATGACCCGCTAAAACCTTGCCATTGGGCCTAGGGAAGTAAGCCGCGTTTTTCTCTAAATTAAGACCAGTTTTCCTTCACTCCTGCCCGGCACAATTCCTGACTCGAGCACTCGACCTATAGAAAGGAACCATAGACCTTCGTGCCTCGCACACTTCCTCGTTCTATTTTGGGACGTTAACTATAAGCTGATGAATCTATCATGAATTATGAAAGCTTCATTTCAGTACTCCATTCATCCAATGAAGTACGTGTGATGGTCTACCCATGGGTGGAAAATATATTTCTCGATTGCTTCAAATTTCGCTCGTATAAATGAATTCTCGGACTCCTGGCCATACCTCCGTGATAAATTTTAAAAGAGGTAAAATATTCGCATTCTCTTTTGTGTCTGTGAGCTAGACATTCAGACTTAATACTGTAATAGATGTGAATTAGTACAAAGACGATTCACAAGCATAATGCCTTAAAAACAGGAGATACTTCAAAAGCAAAACTGAGCCTTAAGGCTCAAACCGGAGAGTAATTCGAAATAGAAAGCTCTTCATGGCTACTTACGCCTCGTCAATGAGCATAAGTGAGCGAGCTGCGGCCGAGCAAGCTGCCCGAAGCTGCTCAAGAAAAAGAACGCTCATCTTCTACTCCGTAACAACATTTTATAAGTCACAGCGTTCCCTGCAAAGCTAGCAAATGTATCCGGTTAATTTCCTTCAGAGAACCACAGAGCTTCCGATGCTTTTATCAGATCACCTCCACGAAGTCTCGTTACTTACCTCAACAGGTGCGCCTGCCGGCAGCACTGCGCAGTGACCTCGCTTACCTCGGTCAAGTCTCGTTGTTTACATTATTCGGACGCCCTCTTCTTCTTCACATCGAATTTCTTATTACGCGCTCGCAACATAAATGGAAGGAAGGTTCTTTGAACAGATTTGCACGGCGTGATGTCTAGGTGCACTGTAATTCTCAAATTTTTGTGAACGTCGACAAATATGTTTGACGACAAATTTGTCTACAAACTTAAGTCCTTGTACTTGAACTCTCAGGTCCTGAAAGTGATCATCGTTAAGCATTACTTCATATAGGCCGTCGTCATACAGGTCGAACGCGT
>VOMN01080274.1:0-14945 GCA_014899125.1 Orchestia grillus
TCTGAGGGTTGGACCGCCATAGTTAGCGAAAAACCAATCGCTACAGCGCGTTCGCTTGGCTTCTTAAGTTGAATGAGTGCTGACGTTCTTTTTAAACTAGAAGCGTAATGAGACTCAAATGTCAACGTAAGAGTACAATTGCTTGAATTATTCGAGACGTTGGTACAAATAAGTTCAATGGATCAGTTTAATGAATGACACGTACAAAAAATGATTTGTGTCCTTGCTCAAAAAACTGCAGTTTTTATTCCATATATTTAACTTAAGTATGTTTCATTACAATTAAACATATGAGAGTAAAACAAAAACATGACAAGCGCGCTCTTCAGAAAATTGTTTCTTTCCTTTCTTCTGTTCCTCTCCTATCGTATCAGAATCAACTTTTCAGCATCCTACATTTTGGCTATTACCCGCACACCTAAGGTCAAAATTTGCGATTATTGTAAGCTATTAAAGAAAGCAAAATACGCGTTTAAAATAATGTTTCCAGTCATGCAACGCTTCAAGATATTCGAAGTTAAATCTTCTCATGAATCTCCTTGTATAGCGTTGACAATTTTTGCTGAGTGGAGAAAAATATTCCCCAACAGGAGCGACACTCATTTCTCTTGTGCGGAATTGGATTCTGGTGTGGCACAGAGCCCTCAGCATGAGGTATTTGTTGGAGCCGAGTTCCAATTCCTTCGGAAGGCGGGAGGCAGCCGCGCCGACGGTCCTGCATCACCTATTGAAGGCTATGCAGCAGGGATCTCAAAGGGACGCCGCTCAATATATGTTGCAGGTGTACAGACGTTCGTACGTACGCAAACTTCAAACTTGAACTTTAATTTTTATTTGAATTGGAATACCTTTTCGTAGAATTTAAATAATTCATGTTTATTTGGGGGTAATTCTAACTTACTGCTATTGATATTCCTGTGGTGCGTTTTTATTTTAGTTTTAGCTCTACCTTGTTACCGTGATTGCTTAATCTCCGTCTAGGTACTCCAAAATCATAATAGGCCTTCTCCGACTTTTGAATGAGCATCCTTCCTAGGTAAGGCCATCAAAAGAGTTCCGCGAACTCGCTTCATTGCCTTTGCCTTTCATTTTCTTATCGTCTATTTTTCATGCATGCCTGACGGAGTGTAAAATATTCACCGTGATGTGCAAAAAGAACGACATGGGCCAGCTCTTCCTTATGAAGGGTCCGGCATTTTAATCTGACACGTTCGTTTGTTTAAGGAGAAACGAAGTAAAGAAGAGAATGAACGAAGGAATTTTTAAACAGAAACAAAATGACACTAAACTGCATTACACACATATTTTGAAAATGCAAGTGCTTTATGCTATCGAACTCGTATCCAACAAAAAAAAAAATCGCCAGATCATTTAGCCACTAACTGTACAGTTAACCTCGCCACAGCAGTCCATCGCGTCACGACTCCGTCTTCTAAACACAGCAAACGCCGTCGCTCCACCGACTGGCTTCCCACTATCATCCGCGTGACCAAAAAAGCTGGGCGAAAGCTTCAGATCACGGCAATTATTGTAAGAAGACAAGAGTGATGACCTGCCGGCCCCTGCGAATATAGCAAGACTAATGACCCGCCGGCACCTAGGAATATAACAAGACCGATGTCCTGTCGCCCTGCGTGAATATGCGCCTCAAAACTGAGAAATAGAATCTCCAGGTGACGAAGAACAGTAAATCTTGCATGGGAAAGGAACACAGGCCTTCTCTAAATTTCATGGGCGAGTACGGAAATGCTCAGAATTTAGGTTCCATAAAGTAATGTTTACTTAGCCTGTCTATTACGTTTCAACTTGAAGACGAAACTGTTAGGGGTGCGTAGGAGATCAAAACAGGTTAACGTTAACGCCTATTAGAAACTCCGTGTACTGCGTCAAATCATCCAATAATGTCATTAAATGAATGCATTCCTGGTGCATTTTCCGTAATTTTTACACTCTATCCGCGTAAATTTCTCCGATGTGAGCTACAAATGAAAACACATGTATCTGGATTTCAACTAAAGTTGAAATACCGACAATTTTGAAGTTCACATTCATTTCTGCAATGACTAAGGGGTGTGAAGATATACAATGAGTGTGACAAAGAATTATTGAAAATTGGTTCCTTATATGCATTCGACTTAAAGTTCACTGGAGTCGCTACAGAAGTATTTTAGCTGCGTCTCAGTTTACCTACATACTTGTGTTCACCAGTAAGCCAGTCATTCTAAATTTGCCCATGAAAAATAAAATTCTTCAAGTCTCTTTATAATATCGCCTTGATTCATCTTGCGCACCTCCCTGCAATACTAAGTCGAAGAATAACATCATCAGGAATTTCAATAGAAATGCCATACAAGTTTCCATACAAATTTCGATACAAATATCCCCACATAAACGAAATGTACTGAAGCCCGATGAGCTGCACAGTTCTTCAACCTTTTTTAACTTCGAAATATTTCCACTTTCGGCTATTTGAAGCCGAGGAAATGAAGGACGGATGAATGAAAAGAGCTCTCGCGCAACAACAAAGTTGCCAGTGACTTCTATTTCAGTAGCACAATGACGTTGATCTATACACACAAGTCAAATGATAAAAGGAGTTCATCAAAGGGTGCATTGATTCATCTATTGTTAGCTGTATTACTCTCAAAACTCATCAATGGAGAGCAGGCGTTCGGGCCTTGACTGGGAGACGAAGAACGAATCATCTGTAATGGAACTCGTGTTGTTGTTGTTGTTGGTTCGAAACCACCAAATAATGATTTTTGGGAGATTTTTATCTGATCGGCTGATAAATTTTTCGAAACTTGAAATAGAGTAAGGAACTGAAATTCACCCTCATACCTTGCATTGCGTCAGGAGGGAAAAAGTCCGATATGTTTCCTCTGATCAGCAAAAAAAAATGCATTAATTAAGAACAGTTCCAGAATCAATGGACAGCGTTAAACGAGGTGCGTTACACACGGGGGTCGAATTGAAGAATTGAAGGAAGTTCGTATTGAAGAATTGAAGGAAGCTCGTATTGAAGAATTGAAGGAAGCTCGTACTGAAGAATTGAAGGAAGCTTGTATTGAAGAATTGAAGGAAGCTCGTATGGAAGGATTTATGTATCGACATGTGATGTGTCACGGGCTGTGGGCAGCGTGTGCTGGGCGATGTTCAGTACTTAAAGGGAGCCTACTTTGCCAATTGATACTCTTGTGATACTCCTTGATTTACTCCGAAGTGCAAGGAATAGCGGGTTTCTGTCTCAGTCAGGAGGTTCACGGTGCGATACCCGGGACAGAGTTCTGCCCTAGGGAAAGGATAATCAATGTACGACATGTTCAAAGGAAAAAACGGCACACCAGTGCGGCATGAGAAGTGTTGGTCAGACTAATTCTAAGGTTTTCAAGGGACTTTCATGAACTTAACTCCTAATTGCTAAGTTTTTGAGTGCTAAGCACATGAAATTTTCGGAAAATAATGGTTGAAGAACAGCTTAATTTTAAGAAATAAATCAGGATCGGTGCTTTGAGCATGCAAAGGTTGGAGGCAGCAGCGGTGTGAAATATTAAAAACATCAAAAATCCCAAGTCACTTTGGGTGCCCACCTGCTGCACGTCGCTCGCTGCTGCTCCAGCTCGTGTCGCCCACACAACGCCTCCGCCATTTGTCAAACTCAGCTCCATTGCGGGCTGCCTGCGCTGCAGAGCTGCTCTCGACAACATCCTGCCGTTCATGAATGACTTGTTGTGCACTGCAAGATGATGCAGTGCCGTCGGGTGGGCATGTGTATTCCTCCATCAGTAAATTCCTGGCGTCTTCAGTGGGTTATTGTTCCTAGTGAGAAAATTGACGATATATTTCTGTGCGTACGTATTTTATTGAACACATTTCCGAGATATCTAACTTCGGATGCAAATAAATTAAAAATCAAAGTTCCTAATTCATTTTTCTCCAGCACATGGAACACCGTGTAGTATTAGATATGACAGCAGCGGTGCGCTCGGCTACCCTTAACATCTGTCCCTGCCTGAAGGGAACACACGGACAGGTGACCTACCAGTCCTCTCGCTGCCGTGCGGCAGACACGGACGATGGTCCCGAGGCTGCGATGGCGCCTGCGCCGTAGCGGCTGGAGAGCACGTCATTCCTGCAGGGAGTGCTGCTTGTTCTGTCACCTTCTAAATTTGAGCTGTGAGTCGGTTAATGAATTCTTTTGTCGTATCATTTGTTTTCTCCTGCATGTTTGAGCCTCTTTCGGCTGGAACCTTGAGAAACATATCTCAATTTTTCTTGTTTCTATCGCGTTTAGTTGTTTATTTAAGTAGCCAGTTGGCGCGTATAGTTAACAAGTCCTTTTTGGCATTAAGCAGTTTTTTACAGCATGAAGTCCTTTACGGCATGAAGGAGTCCTTTATGGCATGAAAGAGCCCTTTTTGGCAGTAAGAAGTCTTTTAAGGTGTTAAAGAGTCCTTTATGGCATAGTGAAGTCATTTACGGCATAAGAAGTTCTTTACGGCATTAAGAAATCCTTAATGGCATCAAGAATTTTTTACGGCATTAAAACGTCTTTTACGGCATTGAAAAGTCCTCATTTAAGGTTCGAGTCGGTTCCTTACACTGTTTTCTTTATAAATAGCACACTACCCGACGTACATGGTCTCTTGAGAATAGAGTTTTCAAGGTGAGTTTCTTAAACTTTCGAATTGATATGAGATCGTATTATTTATTGCTTGCATAACGTCTTAGTAGGCTCTCTCATGTAACAATTCGTTCTCGTCAGAATCTCTTGAACCAAGTCTCCTGTTGCGGCCACTGGGCAAGCAGACTTTTCCAGGGTTCCCGTCTGCCGACCTATCCGCGTTCTTGTTGGTCATCGCAAGCGCACGGAGATGCTCTGGTCTTCTCCAGAGCTGGGGGAAAATTTACGAATAAAGTTGATATCTGGGATACTGCTAGGCTGAATCTGTAGATTGTACTCGAGAGATTTCTATTGCTCACACATAACGATTTCGTTAATATCTCCATTCGAATGATCAGCTTTTCCCCTTCGCTCTCTCAGGTGCCGAACTTTCTTGGTAATCTCGATTCTTTTCGGGAGCAGTTCTCACAACTTCTCTCCGGCTTCTGGTCGCCTGATGCGTTGGGATATTATGGAAGCTCAGCTGGGCATTTGCTCAATTTCCCTCTTAAAGTTCAATAAAAAGAATTCTCTATTTCTCTTTGAGTTTACATTCCTAATCGAACCGAATTTATATGAATTTGCTGGATAGCGTGAATGGGTTTTCATTTTTAATATTTATTGTCTCATGCTTAAGCTTTACCATCCAGACCCATATTTTTTTGCTTATTCCTACAGCACCCAATTTGTACCTCCTTGAAAAATTTTCTCTTCGACCAGTCCAGATGAAGCCTCTCCGATCGTCCCGCATAGCCCGCAGCTCTTGCGGCATCTCGCCGCGATCTCGAACAAGTCATCTCATTCCAGAGTCTCCGCATCATCGCCCTAAGCCTCCTGGGAAATCACTGGATTGCTCAAATTATCCCCAACTCGGCCTCATTTGCCTAATTCTTCATTAGACGCGTGTCTGGGTAATTTGCCGAGCAGCTTTTCTCATGGCACGAAACGGGGGACCACAAAAATGCTCTGAATATTCAAGACAAATGATAATATTTCTAATTTTCTCTCAAATATGCGACAGTAATGTTTACTCGCTTAACACACATTGAGAGTCAATATTCCGGCATATTTTCCTCATGGAAAAGATAACGATCTTTGCAAATCAAGCTGAGAAAGGAGAGCCTCGCCCTCGTAGAAAATACAGAGAAAACGAAATCCACAATCCCGACTCGACAGAGATACATGCAGTTGCGCCTGCCGTATGAATATCGGATCACGTGTAAATGAAGGTGCTGCAACACGGAGTAAAACACTTTTACGGATTCACGAGGATCAGAAAAGGCAAAACAAGATGGAAAATGAAAGTTTCCACTATCCCGTTTCAAATCGTCTCTATACAGGGAATAATACGAGAAATGTTTCTGAAAGTATTGACATATTTCATCTTTAAATGATTTGTTCTGGAATATTGACTCTGGTGTATAATGAAGTATTTTTTACTTTACGTGAACCGAAATTTACGATGCAAAAGCTCAATGATTTTTAGTTGATTATTTATATGAAGGCAATTCGTGAAAAATCGGTGGTCTTCTGAATGGTATCCACTGCACATCTTATAGCCTGACTTATAAATTGTTTGGGTACTTCACTTAGCATCAGTTCTTCACTTAATTTCAAATAAAGCTATGCGTAAAATGGCTAATGTTCTCGACGATTTTCTGTAACGAAGAATAGTGTTTTTCGCATCGTAACGTTTTTTGTTACCAGAGGTTTCTTGAAGGACATCTGAAGGTTTCTGAAGGTTTTTTGAAAACTTCTTTGAAGGTTTTGTGAGGGTTTTGGGAAGGTTTTCTGAAGGTTTCTCAATGATTTTCCGATGGTTTCTTGAAAGCTTTCTGAAATTTTTCTGAAAGTTTTAACGAATATTTTTGCAATTTTAATGAAGGTTTTGCCACATGTTTTCTAAAGACTTGGGTGAAGGTTATAGCGAGTTTAACGAAGGTTTTAAAGGGAGCTCTTAATGAGGGTTTTACCGATACATTTTCTGTAGGCTTTGACAAAGGTTTTCTGCAAGGAGAGACAGCGCTTGTTTGGATTCACTGTTGTGATCGCTGAAGAGGAGAGTTGCTCTATGTATAGCAGACGTCAAATTTCCTCAGACCGGCAATCTCAACTAACTTACACTTTTATGCGCACTGCTGCTGCTGAACCAATCCGGTTTTTTATATCCATAATAATCTACTAACATTTTTTCAGTAACAACTTGGGCCATCAAAAAATCACTGCAGAAAATGGTTGCTGGTTTGGAGAACATGTTAACTCGAGATCAAGTAAATCTGGTGCTTTAAATATTGCTATCACACGCCCCCCGTCAAAAATGACTGTCTTGCGGATGTCATTTTTAAAATGAATGGTATTTTCCCAGAGAAACATGTCATGGGCCACAAATGTTTCTCATCGTTCCCTTTCGAATCAGTTAATCGTAACAAACCATGTTCACCAAATTACTGTCACATCGCATCGTATTCTGCCAAACGAAACATTTAATTTTCTTTCCTTTGAGTACCTTAACGTGTTGGGGCCTTCACGCCCGGGCCACACTGAGGTGCCGCCGCCGTATTGTGTGCACGGTGGGCTTTCGCACATCCGCGAGCTGTTGAATGAGACCGTTTCCCTCTGCAGTCTGATGATAGCAAGGCTAAGGAGGCCTATCAGGGATTGTTTGTAAAAAGTTATCTAGCTTCTTCTTGCAGACGGCCAGGGACCCATCGAATTCTCTCAGATCTGTAGGCAGAGCGTTGAAGAGTCTGGGTCCCAATACGGAGAACAACTGTTCATGTCTAGTCCGAACGCTGCCATCCACCCTCGCATTGAACGTCGGCACAACACACATCTTGCCGAAGCGAATGTGCTGCTTTGTGCGCAACCTTATGGTCTCGTTTTTGAAGTCAGGTACTAATCTACGAATCGTTTTCCCCGTGTAGATTATAAGGTATCTCTCCCTTCTTCGCTGGAGAGAATACAGTTAGAGAAATTTTAGGCGTTCCAACACATTAATTTACGATATAATATTCAGTGTCCCATAAAAAACACTGCCGCATATCAGCAAGAATCGCATTAATATTCTGCTAAGAAATACTAATAAGGGGGAGAAGAAACCAACCAAGCAAGGAACCAACTGTGTATTATTATATGTACAGTAGAATGATTGGTGTTCTTGGAGGAAAAGTTAGGTACAATTCCTCGTAAAATGAGAGGACGGTATTTTATTTACCAGGGTACAGCTTCCGAACATTTTTGATTTATAAATGATTGATATTCCATCACCTAAAAGAGACAATAGTGAAATGATACAACACGCACAAGCCGCTATCTTCTATTATTTAATCCAGAAGTTGTGCCGCTGGTTATCTTACAAATGTGCCCAGCTCAAGAGCCCGAAAGCTTGGACAATAAACTAACAAAATCTGTTGATGTTCCAACTCAACAACGTACCTCGCAATGCCCCGCTTTGGCAAGCGCTTTCATTGACTTTTGTTTATGGACATTGAAAGAGCTGGCCCCATTGGAAACTTGCGTTTTTTTTAGGTCGGGTCAAATCAAAATTGAAACAGTTCGTTCTAAGTCTACTCTAGGTAATTTTTGCGTATTTTGTTGAGAAATTTTAAATCAGCATTTCGTTGTTTAGCAGATTGTCTTTATTCATTGCTCGATATTTCACTCCGTCTTGTTCATATAATCTTGCAGCTTCTCTCCCAGCGAAGTCTCCGCTCAATATTATGGACTTTATTTGAAGGTCATAAATAATTTTCTTGGATTTAGTGAGCACTGGAATTTCTCAGATGAAGTCGAGGATAATGCAAATGTCAAAGTACAGTTTCTAAGCATTCAATGTTTATAAATGTTTTTTACTTCATTGCTCAGCAGAGACAATAATTATAAATGGTTGCATGGATACGAAAAAAAATATCGTTCAGTGTTTTCTGTAGGAATTATTGAAAAAATATTCCAGGTATGGAATAGATCGTAATTGATTGAAAATAAATAGATGAAGGAGAAATATCTCCACAAAAAACGCTGATGCATGGTTAGTGCATTTGATTTTAAAGTTGTATCCTTACTTTTTCAGAAAATGAATAGTAATATGCATTATACATGGTTCATTTTTAAATGGATAATCTTATTCTTTTTTTCTCTCTGATAATTATCAGAGAGAGAGGCTTCTTGGTCTATTATAATAGACCAAGAAGCCTAATAATGTTGCAAATAAAGAAAACAAAATATAAAAACATAAAAAATTCAAAACAACAAGGGCTTGTACTTGTACATGAAGTTGTCAGCGAAGTAACAGAAAAGGGGAAGCAATCCTCGTGAAATAAAATAAAAAACTCACGGAATAGGTTTCTTAAAGGTTATTCTATAGTATTAAATGAAATTTCGCGAAGAATTAAAAGTGATAGGTGGGTTACTTATAATTAAGTACCTTGTTTCAAGGTTGTTCACTATTTTCTTAGCATTTTGTAGGGAAATGTCAAGTTAGTTCGGGCATCTGGTCGTCGAGTATATATATGTATATATATATATACTCGAATAGAATATTAGTGAATTACTCAGCAGCTTCTCAGTGTTCCTGGTGTTCACTATTGTTGATGTTAAAATAGTTTGAGCTAATAAAAGCATATTGAATAGCGATGAAAATGAGACCGAATCGAAGTTTCTAAGGTTATGAGTTACTGAGTTATAAGTACATGAAAAAATGAAACTTTTTTGTGTCCCACTCTGTATAGTGGGCTAAGGGATATACACCAACCGTCGTGAATAATTTGCGGGAAAATAATGTTTTCTAAAATGTAGTACATGAACTGGACTGTATTATAGATACCAAAGTACAGTTATCAATCACTCGAACTAGAACTGGATTCCTCAAATGTAATATTAATGAGTGTGGAGGACGGACAGACTCGCCTCTTATCAGACTCTTATTAGACTCTTATTAGACTCGCCGCTTAGCTCTTAGGTCCCAGAAGCAAAGTTTTCTCACCTGGAATAAAAGAGTCAATAAAATATCAGCAAGTTCCTTCCTTTCAAAATACCTGTAACGAACTCACAGAGAGGAACTTAACCCAGTTCAACTGTTTAGCCGCCTCATCAATAAATTTATGAAACAATTGATAAGAATGTAAAAATAATTGCGTAGATAAAATTATAGTTAATTAAAAATGATCCAGCACAAAAGTTAGACTGGGTCTAAAAATTTACGATTTTGATTTCGTTAGCCACCATGGCAAGGGCCATGGGTTAAAAGATTTATACACATGAGATAGTCTGAAGATAAATTCCAAATTTAAAATGAAACAGTCACTCGGAAAAATTAACCGTAAATTATTATCAATGAACATTATTCGAATTAAAATGGTATCTGCGCATTAAAGTATGGGTATGAGAGTGTTTATTTATTTATGAGGGTATATATTTAAAACTCCCCAAACCATTGGAATAACAGCCGTAAGCAAGCTGAAGACAAGTGACTGTATGGTTATATAGAGCGTAAGTCCTTTATTTTGAGGTATTTTCTTTGTTCATTGATAAACGACATGCTTCAATTCCAACAAAACAATCACTAAAAGCTACGTAAACAAGAATTTTCCGATGCTATTTTTCGAAGCAGTTTTATAGTCCCTATTACTTTTTATTTAGAAACCAAACCGTTGCCCACGCGAATCTAGTTCATTTATGCGCTGTTATAATCTAACATCGCTCACCGCGACGTTCTCTTGACGACCCCAATGTTTCTGCAGCAAACTCTACGGATTCGAACATTGCTTTCGTTTCCCTTGTTTTACGCTGACGCAAAAGCCTCCCAGCGGTCTTGACCAGGTGCTTCTCCGGGAGCTTACATCTCGGTCCGCCGCAGCGCACAATCCATTTATATTTGCCAGTCAGGACCCTCGAGTTAGGCCTCTAAGTATAGAGGTGAGGCTCACGCCACAAGTTCGTTGCGGCCTATTTCCTAGTAGAAAAATCCATGGGGATCGTACGCATATACGCTGAGGGGATCGTACGCATATACTACATATTTCGTAGGTGGTTTTCAAATTTTTGCGTGATATTTAAAGTTGATCATACGTTCTGTCAATGAGTTTACTAGGATTCATGTGCACTTTCACACATATCAAAACAATTCTAATAATGGTTCTCAGGAGAAATGAATTACCGCAATTCACATCGCAAATAGAGCAGAGAAAACTTAGGGAAACGATAAAATTTACCATAAAAATCCTTGAACAAATTTTTTGTTGACTGATTGTAAGCCTGGATTCTCAAAACATCTCAAATGAGTACGCCAGTATTGAGGAGGTACCTTTACTATCCTTGCTCGGTCATGTCTCTTTCACTTCCCATTGCAATGTTTTTCAGTTGAAAATTAATGCCAGTGTGCTTCAGTTTTGAAAGACCTCTTCAAACGCTGAGTGCATTCACTTCAAAGGCTGAGCAAATGCAGAGACATTCAAGGAAGGTCACCTCAAACAATGCTCGCAAGACGGCCAAAAATAGACGAGTTGACAGAGCACTCGCAGGGAGGCAGATTGCACCCATTGTCCTTGGACGGCTGGCCAGGCGGAGGCTAAAAGCCGGAGCATTGAAGGCAGCACTGTCCGCCTGGTCCAATTTGTCCGCTGTTTAGATGGTAAACAAGAATTGGCACCTGAGAAGAGAATTATTTGGAAGAGCTTGGCTGGTCACGCGCAGCTACGAATGTAAAGAGTCTCAAATAGGCTTCAATTCAATCATAGGGATTCCTTTTTCACTAACATGAAGATAGAAAGGGATTTGAGAGCTTCATTGAGGTATAATATAAGACAGGATGTTTTGTAGGATACTTAGGAAGACAGGAGATCATTACTAGCTCATTTTGTACAAGTTAAAGACTCAAATTTCTTATTTGTGCTACTCAGCATTTTGAACCACTTTCGTATGCATCTCAAAATAAATGTTACAAACAAGGCAACAAATCCTTAGGAACTGAATTTCGTCCTGCAGTTCATGGACAAAGAGTTTCCGCCCATGACGGGAATCGCTGTCGTGAGCCGTGGATTTGGTTTCAATCAATTTCTGGGCGGAATTTTTCTGAAGTTTGGCGCACAGAAATACTCCGCAGAGGACAGGTTTCGTTTGAAGAAATGTTGTAATCCGGGCACGAAAATCGCCTTAAATTTTTGGGTTGTTCGTCAGACGAGAGCTTATTTTGAGGGTACAAAAATTTAAACTGAAATAATGGAAGACTTGCCTAAAATAAAACTGTTGAGGTCAGCAAATGCTGTTTTATTTTCAAGCTTAGATACTTCAGCACTATAGGCGCTGAAGTATCTTTAGTTCAGACTTAGAGTCGCTAGTGAATCAAAAATGTTGCAAGTAGTTGAGCGATGAAAAAAGGCTCCTTTTAGTATTGCGAAATATTTTATCTCAGCTACTCCTAAAGCAGAAAGGGCATATTTTGAAACTAATATTAACCTATTTATCGTTTGCGCTCTAAAGTACGAGCTGGAAAATCCCGATTTGTGATATACAGACTAAGTTTGCATTAAAATTGATAACAAATTTGCTGGAATAATTTTTTTATCAAATACAATAGGAAAACGTAAAGGAAAAGCGCACTTTTCATTTCTCATGGAAACATCAAAACATTCAACATCGTCGTCAGTTCCCGCTTAAATGCGCTGAGTGCCTGCACCACAAGTCTCCAAATCCTTGACGCCTTCTAAAAAGCTCGCATTTCAATTTATTCTCGTACAGGGATCAAAGTGATTCCTGATGTCGTTTCTTCAGCTTAACAAGCGATTTCCATCGTTTCCTTTTGACGCTATTTAATTAGACCAGATTTCCTCACATAATCGAGGACTCTCGGTTGCAGGTATGGGTTTACATCAAAGGTGAAAATAAAAGCTTGAGCTCAAAAAACGACCGCAGACTTTGCCATTTTGCATTAATACTAATCAAGTCTTTTTTTAGTCGTAAAGCTTTCAAAAATAGGCAATCTCTGTTCAGTTAGGAGTATTTTTTGACGTTAAAGTTAAGTCTTGCAGGTCCCTTTTCAAGGAATTAATGCTTGATATGCCGCATCATATTTGCCTTTCAGTCAGCTTTGCTCAACCGATGACAAGAAGGCCTTCGTAACTAATGAGCGATCTCTCTCATGCAAACGGCACATGACGGGCGATAATTTTGTAAATGCTTCTCATAATGAGGCGATCAAAGATTTATTCATGAAGTATGAGCAATAATAACTGATAAGGAAGGATGATTGCGAACTATTAAGCATGGTGTCAGTTGCGAGCGCACTTCCATTGAGTAGGATTCACTATGGAGTTTCTATTTCTTAGCGTACGTACCAAGAGATTCTATTTTATTTCATTGTCAACCCAAACTGTATCTTAGTTGAAGGTAGCCCATGGAACGTATCGATAATCTGTTAATAATATTATTGATTACATAAATGTAAATTATGGAGCAAACTCCAAAGTTGAGGTGTGAATTTGAAATAATATTCATATTTTTAAAGCTCTTGTTTAGATCAGCCCGACTTATCCTCGCCGTTATTGAAGTCAATGGAAAGCTATAAAACATTCCTAGATTTCCCATGGAAGCCAATACATGTGAAGTTGAAAGTCCCGGTGGTTATCACTATTTTAAACCCTGTTTTACTATTTTCACTATTTTCAACTGTAAAATCCACATGAGGGTAACCATTTCTTATTTACCTGTTAGCAGTTGAGCTCAGTCCGTACTGTGACGCCGAACGTAATCAGCTTAATGCATTGGGCCTCGGAAACAACATAACTACTGCCATCCAAAGCTATCGAGGCTTCGGGGAAGGCAGGTACTGGGGCACTCGGGGCATAGATTCCCCAAACTGCAGACTGGATGTCATCTCTCTTCTCTAAAGGGCCAGCAATCTCTGCATGTGCTTCCAAAATGACCACCGAAAGCCTTTCGTGGTCCGTTGTCTCCCGAGGACAGCGTTCCCGTAAGGTGCTACTGACAAGCGCTCTATTTTCGGAGTGATTCTTTGTGCCAGGAAACATTTTCTAGAAATTGATCAGAAAATCAGGGTAGGCGTTGTGACCGCCCTGAAGATAGAGGAATTGGACCAACTCAGGTAACCTTGCTTAAAAGTGCTCGGGTCTATTTTTGGGAGGTGCTAAGAACTCTGCGATTTACTTTCCACGAGTTTCATTCTCTCTGATAAAGGAAGAACCTTTGAATGAAGATTTTTTCACCCAACTTGATGAGTTTTCAATTTTTTCATGTTGGTATTAGAGCATAGGGGGCTTTTGATAAAAATCTTTGAAAAAAATTGTAGCTAGGTAATTGCATTACATAAAATTTGATAGGAGCCTTTATACGAAAAAGCTGTGTGGGCTTCAGAAAGAAGTGATGCGATATGTTTTTTCGCTTATCATGTTCCGATTGACTGAATTTTCGCCATAGTGGAGACCATTACAGAACTACAGAAAAACTTATTGTGACAACTCAAGATATCCATTCAACATACGTAAAATATCATAACATAAGCTTATATTCTATTATGATCGTAACGTTGGTTTCACACAACGTTTGCAATACCATGAATTTTGTCCCCCTTAGTGAATTCCGAGACGATTTCAACTTCATCGCTATATGACGTGCGAATAGCATCATTGCAACGCTCTCTCTTATTGCAAACTTGGACTGCTTCGAAACGGGGAATTCGATGAACTTTGTTCGTTCACTTCCCAGAGTTGTAAAGTTGAGTCAATATTCCTTTACAAAACAAAATATCTGTTCAATTTCAATTAAAATGCATTTGTTTTCCAGATACGTCAGTCAAAAGATGCTTAACACTCATAAAATGGTAAGATAAAAAAGCTCAGTTCACGTATAAAATATTAACATTTACAAAAGTATGTTGATAATACAATATTTTCTTATCGCTTTTGGTTGGACAGGATTAATTATTATATTTTCAGGTGCAGTACGGTTCATAAGATGCTCATACAGTATGGACTTTACTATCATACTATATCAAGGTTGTCTTCTCTCACTCTAGTGTACTGGTAATGAATGTAAATATCCGTACATTTCGTTAAATTTCCCCGTTGGCTATAGAAATCAACGTACTCGCCTATTTCGAAGACGGTGATAAAGAAAGAACCTTTATTAATTTTTGTTTTAAAGCCCCCCCACCTGCAACCAAATCGCTCAAAACGAAATTTTTATTACTTAAAAAAATTAAAAATAAATTTTTATTGCGAAGTTAAAAACAAGGATCTGGCAACAGGTCAAAGAACAAGGCTTCGACCAG